>PVJC01038781.1:0-16592 GCA_004026665.1 Murina feae | reverse complement strand
GCGCGCGCCTCCGTACCTCTGTACTTTGCTTCCGCCACTCCTCTGAGTCTCAGACTCTTCTCTAGTTGTAGGATTTTCACTCAGCCAGCCGTCCTGTGGGTGCGAGTGGTGTCCGTGTGTTCTTTTCGTGGTTTTTCTGAAATAGTTGTTCACAGCTGCATATATGGTGTCTACCCTATGCCGCCATCTTGTTTCTCTCACCTTTCAGTTTTGGCGCAGGGACCTTCTACTCAGTCTCAAAGCACTCCTTCTCTTGCCTTCTGGTTGTAAAACCTCCCCTCCCTTGGTTCTGGAGGATGGCCATTTATCTGTATAGTTGTATTTAAAAATATAGTTGTGGAGGCTGCGGGTTTAGGTATATACCTCATGCAGCCATCTTGGTTCCTCCCGAACTGAAGCCATTTTTTGTGAAGCTTACAGAGACTGCTACCTCAGTGGTGCTATCCCCAGCTTTGAATCTTACTCTGCTTCTGAGTGTTTGAGGCATTGAATAATCTACTCTGTTTCTATGGGGTCAGAAGTGTCATATGTCAGTCTTGTTATTACGTACTTCCTTCAAGCTGATCCAGCAGAATTTTTCAGAGTTAGTTCTGTTTTGTTAAGCCATCGAAGAATTAAAATGGAGCCAAACAGAATATTATCCAGGCTTTATTAGGAGCAAACGGACGGGCCCAGGGCTCCCCGGGAAGGGAAAGAGAGCCATGAGGCCGCGCCAGAACCAAACTGGGCTGGGTTTTTAAGGTCTGGGGCAGGTAAGGGAGGAGAAGGGTTGCGTAGGAGGAAGTGGTCTTTGGAATGTATGGAGCTTCCACCCCCCCAGGGTGCTGCCGACGCTGGGAACTATGGATGCCAGGGTATTGCCGTGAATGGTCGGGGCGGTCAGGCTACACCTGGGGTGGGGGGATGGTTTATGGCATTTTCCGGCGGGTGGATGCTCGGACATCTTGGACAAGTTCTGCCTTTATCTTCTACATGTGGGTCTGACAGGATCAGAGCATCTTTTTTATGTCTCTTCATGTCTTGACCATTAGACCAACACCTATCTCTTTTTATTTCTTCCAAAGCCTTTTTCTTCACAAACTGAATTCTGAAGATTAAAAAAATTGAAGTATAATTGACATACAACATTACATTCGTTTCAGGTCTGCAACATAATACTTTGACATTTGTATACACTGTGAAATGATGACCACATAAGTCTTGAATCTTAACATTTAATTTTCTCATTCTATTTTTTCCTCTAGGATGTTTTCAACAGTTCAACACAAAGAGACAATTTCCCAAGAAATTCTTTTGGCTCACTTCAAGAAAAATAAGGTGGAGATAGCGAATGCAATAACAAAACCATTCCCTTTCTTTGAGAGCCTTAGAGACCACTCCCTCATCACTGAAGAGCTCTATAATGTAAGAGAAGTAATTTATATCTCTCCATGATACTCTAGCCTCACATTAATTTATGTTTGATATCCTGGATTAAAAATATAGCTCTTTATAGTTTTCATGGGAAGACTCTACTAAATTAGTAAATCATCCTGTGAGGTTGAGGGTGACAGGGCAAGAAAATATCACTGACAATAATTCTATTCTAATTGAAGCCTTTTTCTCCTTTTAAAAAAATGTGTCTTTATTGTTGAAAGTATTACAGATGTCCATTTTTCCCCCATTGACCCCCTCTATCCTCCCAGGCCTTCACCACACTATTATCTGTGCCCATGAAGCACTTCTTGTCTGTGGGGCATATTGGGGTATGTGTGTGGGGTGGAGGGTAAGGGTGAAATGGTTGGATTGAAACTGATATGCTTTGCAGATGCATAACAATTTACACAGTATAGCAAAATGAAAGAAAATTAAAATAATCGAGAGAATTGAGACAGTATTCCATGATCACATCCACTTATTTCCAATGAAATTCACAGGGAATTTGTATCATTATAAATTAAATTTCGGTCTTGTTGCTATCTCCTCCAAAGTGTTTAAACTTTATTAGGTGGTTTGGGAGTCTTGGAATTCAAGCAAATTTGATTAGTGGATCCTCTTGGAGACAGAAGGAATGTAACTCTTCACTGTGTGATTGTGCTTTGTGCATCTCCCTGCATCTTAAAGTCTCATCAGGACTTCGCATACCCGCAGTTGCTGTGCAAAGATCCATTCTTGCAAACAGCCTAGGCAGGATGAAATTTTGAAAGTCAAGAGGAAGGCTCCATTTGTGATCTTAAGCAATTGATCAAATATATTAGAAGTTCTAAAATATGACATGAAAATTATAACCTACACTGAAAAAGTAGACTCAGTTCCTATGCAATTACTTCCTTGATGTTGTTTAACTTTAAAATGATCACTTTATATATTTTTTGCATTGCACTGTTCTAAAGGATTCTCAAGAAGCCTGTAAAGACTTGGTTCCTGTAGAAAGAGTGGTGTATCATATTCTCTGCCACCTTGAGAAGATGTTTGACCAGTCACTTCTACAAGCTCTGTTCAGCAGGGTTCATCTGAAGGAGTATCCTGATTTAATTCAGGTTCATAGGAGCTTCAAAAATGGTAATCAATTTTCTTCCCTTCCTTTTGGGGTCTAGGTCTACTTTTCATTCATTCATTAACTCAATCACTTATTTAATAAGTGTTTATGAATTGTTTACTGTGTCCCAGGCCCTATGCTAGAAAGTATGAATGGAAGTAACTTGTGGACAAAACTGCCATGTAAAATAACCTGCCAAGTGACTACTGTATTAGGACTTAATTTGGGTCTAATAATGTCCCTTTTTCTTCTTCGAGAATAACTAGCTCTCTTAATGAGAAAATTCCTGTGTTCTTCTCTAAGGTTTGTACAGTTCACAGAGACATTCCACTTGTAGAATTTATATTGAGAATGCTTTTACTCCTCTCTGCTCATCTTGGGTGATTAATTACTTCAGTAATTTTTCTAGTTTCACCACCATCCTTAAAACCCAAGACTCATCACTGTAGAATTTCAGTATTGTTTTTTCCCCCCTCTTCATTGCCCCAGGGAAAGGGATAATAAGCAACACCAAGTCAGGAGCCACTGAGATTCACTGACCCAAGGGCCAGAAGTCCCCCTATTGAAAGACATGGATTCATGGGTGACCCAGATATGTAATTATGAGGTGGTATCCATAATTACCTACCTGCAACCTCTAATTAATCTCTTTCCTTTGTTCAGTGATCCAAGACAAACATTTTCCCTGGGAAAGTGATAGAGAAGAGACGCAGGAAATGCCCAGCATGCAGCCAAGCTGTGAACGAGGTAATTATGAGAAGACACAAACTTTGTTGTCTTATGCTAAGAGGAAAAATAGATAAAGGAACCAAAAGGAGACGGTGGTGCTGGGGAAGGAATACCAGGGGAGCATGGGGTGGTAGATGAGTGTTACTTTGAGTTGATTCCAAAATGACCTAATTCTGTGTGGAATCCAAGGGTATTAGCAAGAGGTGGCAGAGAGAGATTCTCTGCCCAGTAACCTGGAGGGTGGACTGAGATCCCAAGTGTAAATTATGAGTTTCCATAGGAGACTTGTCAGTGGGAAGCTGTGAAGGGCTAAGAACTATGGGCCCATAGTCAACATCAACCTTGAGGATGGAAGAAGGGACAGATTTAAATGTGGGGGATGTTATTTAAGAGCAGAAATATTCAAGAAGAAAGGCCGTCATGTAGAAAAAAGAAGTGGTAAGGGTGTGGGGAAGGGGATGTGGGCAGAGAGAGAGAGAGAGAGAGAGAGAGAAAGAAAGAGAGAGAGAGAAGGAGGGGAAATGAAAGACAGCAAGAAGGGATAAAAATAACATTATTAAGAGCTCACTTGATTGAAAATCTATCTGGTAGTTATGGGTTTAGTGATCACAGCTGCATTTAGAGATTAGTATCACTTATGTGCCGATTATGCCCATAAGAAAACTGAAATCTCAAGGACCATGTATGTAATTGGCCTGGGTTCAAATAAGCAAGGATGAACCCAGACATTCTGAAGCCAGAGCCTCTGTTCTTTTTTCCTTTTTATTTTATTTATTTATTTATTTATTTATTTATTTATTTTTTTTATTGCTTAAAGTATTACAACAGTGATAGATAGGTCTCCATTTTTTCCCTCTTGCCCTTCCCCCCTCCTCCCCTACCCCCCAGTTTCTTGTGTCCATTGATTATGCTCATATGCATGCATGCAAGTCTTTCGGTTGATCTCTTAATTCCCTCCCCAACTTTTTTCCTTTTTAAATGGAGGTAAAGTCACGTAGCATAAAATCAGCCATTTAAAAGTGTGCAACATTATGCAGGCACAACCTCTATCTAGTTCCAAAATAATTTGATCCCCTCAAAAGGAAACCCCATATCCTTTAAGCTGTCACTTCCCATTGCCGTCTTCTCACTGCCAGAAGACGTTGATAAAACTAAAAAGTGCATCTTTTGCTTCTGTGGGTTTAGTGGGGAAAATCACAGAGACAGAGAGGACAGGAAGGGACTCCGACACATAGGTTGGGAGGTGCGGGGGAAGAGAGCTGGGAAGGAAAATAGAGATATCAAGGACTGAGCTGGAGAGCATTGTCAAAAAGAAGAAGACAAAAACAGGGGACAGGAGAAGCCAGGGAGACAGAGGCCAGTGGCAGCCAGGATGCAGAAATACCTTCCTAGGTAGAAGCAGCAATGCCTGGAGATTGGACTCTGGCAGAAAATTGAAAAAGGGAGAGAAAGAGGTAGAAGGGGGTTTGGTTGGATTTGAGGTGGAATTCTTGGAGCGGCAGTATTTCTTTACAAGGAGAAGCTGACTTTAGTTTCAATCTCAGAGTTCAGGATGGTCACACTTTAGCTTTTTTTCCTGGTCACTGGCTCTGGTCTCTCCTTTGCTTTGATCTCTCTTAAGTGTCTGGTAAATCCAAAGCTCTTAGAATGAAAAAGGAGAGAGAGTCAAAAGAGTTGCTCAGGCTTACGCTGAATGATGGACAAGGTAAATTTATGTTATTTCTCTACTTGCACTTGTGATTGATTCCTACATTTTAAATAACCAGTTACCTGGTTAAGTCATGTGGAGGGAGGAAGGAACACACACACACACACACACACACACAGCTTTAGAAAGCCGTCTCTGGCTACTTTCTTAAGTGTGAGGGAAGCAAGCAGGCTGAGACATGTGAGAGGCTTAGGGCAAAATTTTTTTAAGTTAAGGAGATTATTTTATTCAGGCTATTGCATTAAGGAGAACATTCTTTAATGAGGACCATCTCAAAGGAAAGAAAGGGAGCCTGGGGTTTTATAGAGGAAGGTAAACAAGAGAGTCATCTTAGAGTCTTATGGGCGTTATGAGGCAGAATGGAGATGAAACTCTGAGGAGAGTGTTAGCTGGTTTGTCATTTCTGAAACACCAAAGGGTGGGGGAGATTTCTTAACCATCACTATAACAGTCAGTCTCCCTTTTTCTTCAACATGAATATTGTTTGTCACTGAGCAACTCAGAGGTAAGCATAAGCCTCCCAAATGGGATGAAGCAGGGCCTAGGAAATAGTCTCTCCAGGATTCTTGCTGCTGTTGTTCCTGTAAAACTAATTGAGAGGTGGTGGTGAAGGACATTTGTTTTAGGGTCCAAGAGATTAGACATCTTAAAAGAGGGATGCCTGAAATAGAGAAATAATAGTACAAATGTTGAATTAAAGTCAAGAGCCAGGAGCTGAACCTTGACAATTAACCACTTCAGTCCTGGCTAGTGTGGCTCAGTTGATTGGAGTGTCATCTCATACACCAAAATGGGAGGTTCGATTCCTGGTCAGGGCACATACTTAGGTTGCAGGTTCGACCCCCTCCCTATTGGGGTGCTGAGGGCAGGCAACTGATCGATATTTCTTTCTCACATTGATGTTTATCTCTCTTTCCCTGCCTCTCTCTAAAAATTAATGAAAAACATATCCTTGGGCGAGGATTAAAAAAAGAGAGAATTACCTAGCCAGTGGACACACATATCAGCTGTAGAAAACTGTATAGCACCACTTCTTGAGTTCCTTGTTTTATGTTTGTTTGTTTGTTTGTTGTGGTACCAAGTCTTCAAAACTCAGTGTCATTTATGTTTCCAGAACCTCCTTAAATTCCTTGAAGTTAAGATGTCTCCGCTCTTGGTGATTTGTGCACAGTCTTAGTTACTTCCCATCCAAGGGCATGGGTAACCATGTATTTGGACTTCCATCAGCACTTGTCCAGGGAGAAATGCAACCCCACGCGTGGTCTACTGTGGTGCTGGTTCCTTCAAGGTCAATGCCAAATGACCAGGCTTCAGTTCACATGCTTCTTTGGACTGTGAGGGAAAGACTACCTGCAAAACAACCTGGAGTCTGGTAGGGATCTGAGCAGTCAAGTCTTAGCTCTTGGTAATGCTGAATCAGGCGAGTAGAAGAAAAATGTGAACCATTGGATTGGAGGAGTTGAGTCTTGACCTATGAACCAGGAGGTCATGGCTCAGTTTCCAATAGAGCATATGCCTGGGTTGTAGGCTCAATCCCCAGTAGAGGGTGTGCAGGAGGCTGCCAATCAATGGTTCTCTCTCATCTTGATGTTTCTATCTCTCTCCCCCTCTTCCATCCTCTCAATAAAAATATTTTTAAAAAAATGCTCAATTAACATTTTTCAGGAAAGGAAAGTCCTCATATTTCTGTGTTCTAAAGGGGATCATGTATTTTAGCAAACATTACATTACTGATATGTTTACAGGAAATCTTTACAAAATAGTTCTCAAAATTACATATATATATATATATATATATATATATATATATATATATATGTAATAAGCTACCTTTGTGGAAAAGAGCCTAACTTATGCATAAACACAAATTCAGCCAAGATTATTATTAGTTAGTGAGTGAGAATAGCAAGTAAAAGGAAAAGAGAAAAACCAAAAGGTAGATTCAAGGTAAAAAGAAAAGCACTTGAGAAATGGAGAGATAGACACACAAATACAGAGGTAGGCAGTAGGTGGGAAGGTGGAATTCCTCATGAGAGTGGGCCTCTCAAGGGACACGAGGAGAGAGGGAAAAAAGGGAGCCATGAGGCTCTTTGAGGGGGACAGATGAAGATTCTTCATGAATCATTATTTATTTTAGGGACAGAGCTATCGACACATGAAAATCTAGTGGAATCTTGTGCTGTGGGTCTGATGGATAAGCAGAAGACAATTTCATGTTGTCCTCCCCAGATGAATGAAGAAGGCCAGCAAGCAAGGCCAGCACGTGACCAAGCACCTGAAATAATTGGTAAGGCTGGCTAAGGGAGTCTGTCATGTGATGGCACTGTGTATGTCACAGCAGAGGTGACAGGAGATGGCCGAGGGAGCACGGGGGTGGGGTGGGGTGAGGTGGTGGTGGTGCAAGAGAGGGGGCTTCTACCAGTGGGAGTGACTGAAGCACCAGTAGCCTGCAGGCCACAGGATTCCCTGGGAAGACAGACCAGGTGCAGGGACATTCCTATCTAGAAGTTCTGCAAGCTGCTGGGTCTTTCCTGGAGTCCCTTTATTATGGGGTTTTCTGCTGCCTCATGGGCCCCACATTGAGATCCTCAGGGATTTTGTTCATTTGTGCAGTGATCAGCAGTGAATCCAGTGGGCAGGATGTGCCTCCAGAAGCCCAGAGATCAGCACCAAGATGTGGGCCTGGTAAGGACTGTGAGGATGGCCAGCCTGGGCCTGCAGAGCATCTGGCATCTGAATTCAGAGCTCCTGTTTCTTGATATGTTTTACTCTGGCAGGATCTCTGAACATTTTACCTATTTAGGTGACATCCTTTTACAGTCATAACATCAATAAAGAGAGTCAGAACTTAAGAAATGTTTATTTTTGAATCATCCCTAAATAATTCCATCAATTGTAATAAGAAATGTTTTTTTTGATTAAATCGACCATGAAATAGAAATTGTATTTAACACCTAACCTCTTCTGTTAGGTCATTATGGCATTTCAGGCCTCTAGAATTAGCTGAGGATCCTTGTTCAATAATCCTTTAAGGATGTGGGTATTTTCCTTTTTCCAGAGCACAATTAACTTGGAAAATAGACATTGGTCTCTTTGGGAAGGGCTAGGAAATGTATCAACTGGTTTTTATGGCCTCCATTTATTTCCACTTCCATCAACTAGCTGAACAGACAATGAGAATTGCTGCCTTTTGCGTGAGTTAATATGTTGAATACAGAATCCCTACTATGTGTAGCCACAATGACACATACATGTGTTTCAGACATGATTTTGAACATTTGACATTCATAAATTCATTTAATTTTCAACTTTTTCTATTCCAATAACAAAATCTTATTATTGAATGGTGACCTGGTGCATTGGAGCCAGCTGGAGACAATAATTCCTGAGGCCCAGGTACTTTTCTGAATGGTATAGTGTATACTCTGAACCAGCTACCAATACGTGGTATTCTTTTTCCTATAACCAGAATATTTTGGGTCTGAGAACCTGTCAAGCAAAGCTAAAATATTTGACTGGTAAAGAAATGATGCATTTCTTTGATACTTACATAGACAACAAAAGCAAGAAAAGCAAAGGTACCAGCTTCTCATGTCTTCTGTATCATAGGATTGTACCCAAACAAAGGGATTGTGGATGCCTTATGGTGTGACATGAGTGATGGTCCACATTCATGTTGCAGCCAGCAGTTGTATAGCCTACAGCTGTGCCCTAAATAAAGAATCAGAAGGCTTCGGACCTCATCAGAACTTGGAATGAAAGGAGAAAGAGTCATGATAGTGTCTGGAAGATAAGGCGATGAATGGAAAATGGCTTTGTAGCAGCTCCTCACAAGTCTCCCATGCTCTCATGTTTTAGAAAAGTCACCGGGAATTCTTCCAAGGCCTAAATCAGATCAGTTGCATTTAAGTCTTGCCTATGTGTGCCGTGTGGAGACATGCAAGATCACCAGGATGTCATGGTAGAGCCATTCCCCAGCAGAACCAAGAATCGGCAGAGGTTTTAGTGTGGGAGGAATGCTTTTAGCAGCTGTACCAATTAGGATTCTGACTCTATGAATTAAATGTTGAAAACAGTATGCTGTGCTATGTGCTTCCTGATGCTATGGAGTAAAAGGCAAAAAAGTACTCAGTATGGTAATCAGTAACCAAAATACATAAATAACACTAGCTTTACCAAAATATATAATTAACAGTAGTTTTCTATAATAGGCAACAGTAAGTAAGAAACTATAAAAGGAAAAAGGTCACTGACATAATAACAAGAAATAGTATAAAATACCTGACAGTAAAAAGAAAAAGCAAGAAATAAATAAGTTCTATGTGGGGAGGAGGAGAGGAGAGAAAAATTTACTAACAACATAATAATTTAAATAAATGGAAGCACATGATATGATTCTTTATAGAAAGATGCAATATATTTATTGTAATTTTCACTCCAATTTATTTAATAAAAGATCTGGACAAAGCAATTTTACATTTTCTTTAGAAAAATAAATGAGCTGAAATAATGACAAAATAAGTTTGAAAAAAGAAGTGTGATATGATTGTCTTTGCATATCGTTAAGCAGAATGGTCAGCGAGACCACGGGCACTTGACCGTGTACTGCTGGAGGCTCTGAAGTGGGAAACAAATGGACAAAAATCACAAAGAAATGGGCTCAGACTGAGAACTGTTCTTGCTGATTTGCTGAATTCCAAAAATGTCTTTGAAGTTTTCCTCAAATCTGGTCTCTAATTGAAATCCCAACTTGATGAATTTCTGGCCCTGAAAAAGTGAAGAGAAAAACAAGATTAGCCATTGCCAATGAGCTCAGACTCCCAACGTTTCAGGTAATCAAGACCTTCCTTGAAGGCCACCCTCAAATGCTAAGTGAGGCTTCATCCAGTGAAGAATAGCTAATGTTCCCTGATAGCTTGATCATTTCTCTTTATCTGGAAGAGAGAAACAAAAATAGTACTATATTGCAGCCTAATTCTTCACCAGAAAATGATTGATTGATTTAATTTGACAAAATAGAAGTTATTTGAGTTTTGAGCACAGCATATATTATTTACAACAATATAGTAGTATGGAAATGTCTACAGTAAATTCATTGTGCCTTCCTCTCCCTTAATTGCCTCCACCCTTTGAGGCAATCCTTTTTAACGTGTGTGTGAGTGTGTGTGAGTGTGTGTATTAATCCTCACCTGAGGCTATTTTTCCATGGGAGGATATTTTTCCATTGATTTTTATTGTTGTTTTTTGGGAGAGTGGAAGCGAGAGGGAAAGACAGAGGAACATCGATGTGAGAGGAACACATTGATTGGTTGCCTCCTTCACGAGCCCTGACCAGAGCCTGGCCAGGGAGGAGCCTGCAAACGAGGTACATGCCCTTGACTGGGATCGAACCTTGGACCTATTGGTCCGCAGGCTGACGCTGTATCCACTGAGCCAAACTGGCTAGGGCCTTGTTAACTTTTTGACATAGCACTAGGGGATTTGGATGTAAAGAAATCCAAGATTTTGAAATTTGAGAAATTTGATTTGGTATCTTCCTTTAGAGAAGAGAAACACTGGTTGCCTTTAAAAAGCACTTCTGTTTCCTGTGTTAGGGACTAGATCTGCGGCCTACTGTTCTCTGGGAGAAAATCGTCTGTCTAGCAGTGATCAGACTCTGAGGTCCTAGGACAGTGTTTGCAATGATTCCTCTGATTGGTTATTATATTTTCACCTCTGTAGACCATAGGGCTTTTAGAATCCTTCTAGAATTTTTACTTGTGTGTGCTTGCCACATGGTGAGGAAAGTTGTAACATTTACCTGATATGAGAAGAGGAAAGGCAAAGTGACTTAATTGAAAGAAAAAGGATGCAGGACAGCCACTTACCTCGTAAATTTTCTTGTGGTTCTGAAAGATGAGGCGCATGTCCTGCACAAACTCCTTCACTTGGAGGTACAACTTTGAAGCCAGTTTTTTTCTGATTTTGTTTAACCACATGCACTTCTTCAGGCTCTGAGATGGCTTTTTACTCTGTGGATGAAAGTGCCAAAGGGCAGGCTATTGGCATGGTTGCAAGTCTACTTTCTGCAGTCTCACTGCTATAACTGCTTATGTCCCTCCCCGCACCCTCTGCAAACTCAGATGTTGAAATTCTAACCCCCATTGTGATGGTATTAGGAGATGGGGTCTTTTGGGAAATAATTAGGTCAGGAGGGTGAGGTGCTCATGGATGGGATTAATGTCCTTTGTAGGGGATCCCAGAGAGTTCTCTCCCTGTTTCTGTCATGTGAGGACACAACATGAAGTTGTCAGTCTGCAACCTGGAAGAGGGCTCTCGCCAGAATCTGACCATGTTGGTACTCAGATCTTGGACTTCCGGCCTCCAGAACTGTGAGAAACATTTCTGTTGTTGAAGCCACCCAATCTGTGGTACTTTGTTATCCTAAGCTGCTAAGGGTTGACTAAGCTGACTGAGACATCCATCAACAAGGCAATGATAATGGCAACTTGTACCTATTGCATTCATATCACAAATTTGACAAATGCCAGTTTGGGGCTTTGTTGCTATTACTTACATAATATGGTTTTGGAGTAAAAAAGGAGCTTTTTGACCAGCTATAGACCTTCAAGAGGAGGAACTCACATTTCTGCAAAAGATAGAGATCTTAAGTGAAAAGCAGCTTGGAGAGAATGAACTGCTCTGCACGTTCAGGCAGAATGCTCAACTCCCAAACCCGTGGACTCTGAAACAAACACAGAACGGGGATTTCCTTTGGATACACAATTTGATGTTATCTGTGATCAAAGCACAGAGAAAGAAGCACAGCAGCTTGCCTCTGGGCACCCTTCCTCCAGCCCCTGGAAGACTGCTTCTTCTCTCAACAGAAAGGAAGAGGCTTAGGAGAAATCAAGATGGCAGCATAGGTAAACACTGGAATTGCGGCCATGCACAATCATTTCAAAATCACAGCGAAGGGAAAAAAGGACACCACCCAGACCCACAGGAAGGCTGACTGAGTGGAAATTCTACAACTAGAAAGAGACTGAGACTCAGAGGAGATGTGGAAATAAAGTGCAGAGGTATGGAGGTTTGTGCGGCGAAGGGGCTTGTGGAAAGGGCTGGCAGCATTTCGTACAAGAGGGAGACACAAGCTCCCGAGGGCTCTGAACTCCAGTTCCAGGCGAGTTTCTGGGGACTCAGAACCATACGGGGAGCTGGACTGTCTGGCACCGTCGAGCACTGGGAGGAACACCAGAGTGGCTTGAGACCCAATGCTTCTTAGGGCAGGGCTGAGAAGCAGCCATAGCTGGTTGCTCCACCCTGTAGACTCCCTGAAACCCCTCCCCATCCAAGCTGCGTCCAGAGGCTTTTGCATGTAAAAGGCTGAGTAGCCTCAGGTAAAGGCTTAAATGGCAACTCCTTAGAGATACAAGAGCCAGTGTACCCAGTGGTCATAGTGGTACCATCTTAAATACAACTCCTCAGATTCATAAGGGACACATTCAAGAGGCAGACTCAGTGAGCACCAAAGCCCCAATGAAACAACTCTTGCCCCATAAGAGTGTCTCCAGCACAGAAGTTCTCCCACCATAGACACAGCTGATTCTCATAGCCAAGTGGCTTGGAGGTCATTTCCTCTCAGTGATCACCTAACACAGAAAGCCACTCTATCAACCCAGGGAAGCAGCCAAAATGCGGAGACTAAGAAACAGATCACAAATGACAGAAAAGGAGGAAAGCAAATGATAGGATATAGAGTTCAAAACCATGGTTATAAGGTTTTTCAAAAAAGTTCTAGAAACCGCTGATAAACTTCAGGAGAACTTCAATAAATCTAAGCATACACTGACTAAAATAAAAAATATTATACAGAGATCCAACAACAGACTAGAGGAACACAAGAATCAAGTCAAAGAATTGAAATACGAAGAAGCAAAAAACACCCAAATGGATAAGCAAAAAGCAAAAAGAATCCAAAAATATGAAGTCAGTGTAAGGAGCCTCTGGGACAACTTCAAGCGTACCAACATCAGAATTATAGGGGTGCCGGAAGAAGTGAGAGAGCAAGATATTGAAAACATATTTGAAGAAATAATGACAGAAAACTTCCCCTACCTGGTAAAAGAAGTGGACTTACAAGTCCAGGAAGCACAGAGAATCCCAAACAAAAGGAACCCAAGAGCGACCACACCAAGACACATCATAATTAAAATGCCAAGAGCAAAAGACAAGGAGAGAATCTTAAAAGCAGCCAGAGAAAAGCAGTCAGTTACCTACAAGGGGGAACCCATACATCTGTCAGCTGATTTCTCAACAGAAACTTTGCAGGCCAGAAGGGAGTGGCAAGAAATATTCAAAGTGATGAATAGCAAGAACCTACAACAAAGATTACTTTAACTAGCAAAGCTATCATTCAGAATTGAAGGTCGGATAAAGAGCTTCACAGACAAAAAAAATCTAAAGGAGTTCATCACCACCCAACCAGTATTATATGAAATGCTGAAAGGTATCCTTTGAGAAGAGGAAGAAGAAAAAGTAAAGATAAAAATTATGAACAACAAATACATATCTATCAACAAGTGAATGTAAAAGTCAAGTGAATAAAAAATCTGATGAACAGAATAAACTGGTGAACAGAATAGAATCAGAGGCATAGAAAGGGAGTGGACTGACAATTTTTGGGGTAAACGGTGTTGGGGGTGTGGGAAGAGAATGGACAATAATTGTACACCTATGGAGGAGGACAGTGAGGGGGAGTAAGGGCAGAAGGTGGGGTGGGAATGGGGGTGGGGGAAAGAGGAACAACTGCAATAATCTGAACAATAAAGATTAAAAAAAACTAAAAAAAAAGAAAGGAGGAGGCTTCAGCTTTCCGTTGCAACTCACCAAGTACTCCTCATGCAGCATCTTCCTTTCTAGGACCTCCGATTCCTGATGACATGGTTGACTTTCTGGGCACCTTTTCTGAATAATCTTTATCCAGCAGAAGATGCATCTCCATGGGTTCCTGAGAGGTAGGACATGAAGTGAGCAGGGGCGGGTTCTCTGTGAAACAGCCATTGTTCCTGCAGCTGTTGAAGTCCTCGAAAGGACTATTGGTTACCACCTTGAAGCCAACTTTTCTCTTGGTCCTACTCATTAGAGTCCCATTTAGACTCAGTTGCCAAAGACAACCCTTCCGTGAGTAGTCTGTTGAGTTAGGTGCCACAGTGGGTGATGGACTCTCATTCACCTCAAAACTTAGGGTTTTCAGTTGAGCCACTGTGAGTATGGTAATGACCCCTGTCTGCCACAGATGATTATTGGCAACCATAAAGACCAAAGTATTGGGCCTTGATGGACCATCAGGCCATAGGAAAAGTCAGAAACCAGCTCTTGTCTCTCAACTTTACTGAATAAGCACAGAACACCAGCCATGGTCATCCTCCCCTCTGGCATTGCCATATCTATACTTAGAATATGTGCTGCAGAGACTTCCTGGAAAGGAACTCTACCAACAGAGCTTCAGATATTCTATTTGCCTCTAGAGCCCTCTCTCCCAGGTTCTCTGTGCTGGAGGCTCTCCACAATCAGGTGGATACAATGATTCATCTTAGAGATATCATTTGCTTCTCTCTTGTGCCACTTCAGTCTTTTCTCAGAGGCCCATTACAAATTAAGATGTACAAGTTGTCAGTTATAAAAACAGTTAAGGGGATGTAAAGTATAGCATAGGGAAAATAGTAATATTATGTTACCTATGTATGATGTCAGATGGGTATTAGACTTATTTAGGACTTCAACAGGTAAATTATATAAATGTCTATTTACTATGTTATATACCTGAAATGAATAATATAATGTTGCATGTCAATTGTAACTGAAAAAAGAAGCTCATTACACAGTATCCTGGTTTAGGGATGGGTTCAATAAAAAAGTGGATCTATCTTCTGTCTCTGCAGATTGCCTAGAGAGGTTTATGCCAAATCCCTGAGGTGGCATCACTGCCTGGAAGCTACCTGAGAGCAGCTGGGTTACATTAGATTCCTCCCATTATGGAGTACAATGCTCTGTCCTCATGGGGATACACACATTCCTCGTAGACATCCTCTGCCCATACCACCACTTATAGATGCCTTACCAATCTCAATGTTAGCTTGCATACCATCACCTCTGGCTAAGGATACATTTCACAGCAAAGGAAATGTAGCAGTGGATTCACCCTCAGAATTCATGAGTCTTATTATGGACCCTGTCACCCAGTGTCAGCTGATTTGGTGGATTGTGGGGATGGCCTTCAGAGGACTCATCAGAGTCCTAGCTTTGCCAGCTTTGAGATGTTCCCAAGGCAGGTGGTATATACTTCCAACTGGCAGCTAATGCATGATGTCATCATCTCATCAAAGTGTATGGGTTAGGGAACAAAGCAGGGGAGGTGATGGTGACACCTCTTTCTAAAAACCACTTTGAAGAATTTTCACTTCCCATGAATCTATTGCTTCCAGCACAGTTAAATAGCTCTGGATCATATTTCTGGATCCTGATACTTAAAGGACACTGCTCCCTCTGCATCAAAACACATACAACCAGAAAAACTTTGCAGGCTGAGTGTGCATGGTGGGAAGAGCTATACCACAAGAAGGAAGGGCAAGAGGGGGCCAAGTGTCACTAACCTGTCAGGATCAATATGATGGATGTGGCATGTCTCATGAAAGGATCTTGGACAAGTATCACAGCAAAATAGTGTTCCTCCTTTATGGCACACTTCACATATATTTGAGTTTTCTGGCTAGAAAAGGAAATAATGTAGACATCACGGGGATCAGTCAGATTCCAGAAGACATCATTGGACTCTAGAACACACAGATTTTGCCTGTACCAAGGTGAAACTTGTAATTTATATATTTTTTAAATTTTGTTTTATTGCTTGAAGTATTACAAAGAGTATTACATATATCTTCTTTTTTTCCCTCCTTGACTTTCCCCCCATTTTCCCTACCCTCCAATGTCTTGTGTCCATTGGTTATGCTTACATGCATGCATAAAGGTCTGGTTGATCTCTTATCATCCCATCCACCAACCCTCCCCAGCCTTCCTGCTGTAGTTTGACAGTCTGTTTGATGCTACTCTGCTTCTGTATCTATTTTTGTTCATCAGTTTATAATGGTCTTTATTATCCATAAATGAGTAATGTCATGTGGTATTTTTCTTTCATTGACTGGCTTATTTCACTTAGCACAATGATCTCCAGTTCCATACATGCTGTTGCAAATGTTAAGAATTCCTTCATTTTTATAGCAGCGTAGTATTCCATTGTGTAGATGTACCACAGTTTTATAATCCATTCATCTGCTGATGGGTACTTAGGCTGTTTCCAAATCTTAGCTATGGTAAATTGTGCTGCTATGAACATAGGGATGCATATATCCTTTCTGATTGGTGCTTCTGGTTTCTTGGGATATATTCCTAGAAGTGGGATCACTGGGTCAAATGGGAGTTCCATTTTTAACTTTTTGAGAAAACTCCATACTGTTCTCCACAGTGGCTGCACCAGTCTGCATTCCCACCAACAGTACAAGAGTGTTCCTTTTTCTCCACATCCTCTCCAGCATTTGTTGTTTGTTGATTTGTTGATGATAGACATTCTTACAGGTGTGAGATGGTACCTCATTGTTG
>PVJC01038780.1:0-16595 GCA_004026665.1 Murina feae | reverse complement strand
CCTCAGCCCGGCCTGTGCCCTCTCACAGTCTGGGACCCCTCAGTGGATGTCCTATGATGGCCCCAGTCTGCCAGGCGCCTTTTGTGTGTGTGTGTGTGTGTGTGTGTGTGTGTGTGTGTGTTGCCACTGGGGACCTGCCCCCAGCCGCATCTGAGGCTCGGAGCAGTCCTCCTGTGTGTGTCTACCTGCTGGGGGCCTGGCCCCAGGCACACCGTGGAGGCTTGGAGCAGGTACCCCCTCTATGTTGATCTCTCAGACTCTTGCCCTCTCCTGCATGTTGTTCTCTTTTGAGCTGTGACCAGGGCTGGGTGCGGCCTGCCTCCCAAGCTTGCCTACTGCCCATCTTTCTCCAGCCACCAGAAAGCAGGGAAAACCCTGCCTCGTGGTCAGGCCAGCCTTTTCCTGCTCCCTGATCCCCGGAAGGGGTCTGGGGAGCCGCAAGCAGGACTCCAGCCCCCAAGAGCTTGCTTTCCCGCTCCCCAGTGGCCCCCAAAGGGCCTGGGGAGCTGCCAAGCAGGCCACCGACTCTTTCCCACTCACTGGTCCCCTGCTGCCTTCCTTTCCCACTTCCTGGTGCCGCCAAGGGGTCTGGGGAGCTGCCAAGCAGGCCCCTGGCCCCTGCAGCCTTGCTTTCCCGCTCCCCCGTGCCCCGCAAAGGGCCTGGGCAGCTGCCAAGCAGGCTGAGACCGCCCTGCTGCCTCTTTCCCACTCCCCAGCCCGCCACCTTGCTTTCCCACTTCCTGGTGCCCTGCAAGGGGCCTGGGAAGCCCACCAAGCAGGCCGCTGACCCCCTGCCGCCTCTTTGCCGCTCCCCGATGCCCTTCAACCCTGCCGCCTCTTTCCCACTCACGGGTCCTGGGTCCTGCGCTGTCCTGCCCTGCAGCCGCTCTGTGCACTCGGGAGGCCCCTCAGCCCGGCCTGTGCCCTCTCTCAGTCTGGGACCCCTCGGGGGATGTCCCACCTGCTGGCGTGCCTGACCAGGCTGGGTGAGGGGCTTTAAGGCTGCCCACAGCTCCCATTGACCAACGTCCCAGCAAGGCCGGCTGGACGCAGGTTTCCTATAATTGATGCTGTTCTTTTAAGGCGAGGCCTTTTACTAACGAAGCCTCTGCCTCACCTCGTGGCTTCTATAATGAAACAATTGTTACACTTAATTGTTGCAAATGTGCGTTTTTGCTTCAGGCCAAAGGCTAAGGAGCCAGCGAGCAGCTAGTTTCGCTCTCGCTCCTGCTGCAACGGACGCAGCCTAAACGTTTACTCAGGTCCGTGAGTGGCGGCCGCCATGTTGGCTGGGCTAATTTGCATACAGCCGTTCTGATTGGCTGTGGGCATCCCGGAGAAACGGTTAATTTTACTATTCCGCTTTTATTAGTTTAGATATGATTCTCTCTATTTATGCTAATGCTTTCCTTTTACACTCTTTGAATCTAGAAACTACTTTATTTGCACACATTCAACTGCTAAGATACCATTAGCTTATGACATAATTTGAGTAAAATTTATATTGATTTGTTGATTGTAAGTAATCATCTAATCTAATCTAATAAAAGCGTAATATTGAAATTGACCGTTTCTATGGGATGCCTAAGCCACACCCACCAGCCAATCAGAGTGGCTGTATGCAAATTAACCCAGCCAAGATGGAGGCCGGCAGCCACAGAGGCAGAGGTGGGTGCAGTGCAGGTGTTAGGGTGAGCAGGGTATGCGGGGCAGGTGAGGGTGTGGGGTAGGCAGGGCATGATGGACAGGTGGTGGGTGGTGTGTGTGGATGGGCGGGGCACAATGTACGGGTTGCAGGCTGCAGGTTGGGAGGGTACAGGCCGGGCTGAGGGACCCCCTGAGTGCACAATATATTGTGCACCGGGCTCCTAGTATCTAATAAAAGAGTAATATGCAAATTAACTATCACTTCATGACAAAGATGATGGTGCCCATAGCGATGGGGTAGGATGCTGGTGGCGTAATCCTGGCAACATGAGCCCAGCAGGCATTACCTCACCAACCTGTGAGCAGGTTTCACTACCTTGGAGCAGGCAAGCACCACCAGCAGGCAGCCTGCAGCAGGGCCTGTTCCCGGCTTCCAAGGTGATCGGGATCAGGAGAGCGAACACGTGGGCAGCCCACAGCAGGGCCTGCTCCTGGGTTGCCGCAGTGATCCATGAACAGGCAAGCATGGCCGGCAGGCAGCACTCAGCCCTGGCCACTGCTCAAGGGAGAGAACAACATGCAAGTGAGGCCAGGAGCCTGAGAGACCAACACAGAGGGGTGCCTGCTCCAAGCCTCCATGGTGTGGCTGGGGGCAGGCCCCCAGCAGACACAGACACATGCTCACACACACACATGGCTCCTCCCAGACTGTGGCCATCAGTAGGACATCTCCTGAGGGGTCCCAGACTGTGGGAGGGGGCAGGCTGGGCTGAGGGACCCCCACCCTCCCCTGTACATGAGTTTTGTGCCCCATGCCTTTATATATACAAAAAACTAAGTGACTGACCATCCATCTGACTATCTAACTGACTGACAGGCCAGTACATATAACATGCACTGGCAATTTAAAAATAAATGTTGACTTGCACATGCACAATACCTGTAAAGCTCTCAATGGCGCCAGTCACACCTGTATGTTTCGATCTGTCATTGTTGATCATGAATTTGGTTGTTTTTGTTGACATTCAACATGAATCATATTGCAGTTTACTCATCAACCATCCAACCTACTGGCCAGTACATATGATGCATACTGGCAATTTAAGAATAAACTTTGGCTAGCACATACGTGATACATATAAAGCTCTTGCTGGTGCCAATCACACACGTGTTTTAATTTTATACTACTACTAGCGGCCCAGTGCACAAAAATTTGTGCACTTGGCGGGGGGTCTCTCAGCCTGGCCTATGCCCTCTCACAGTCTGGGACCCCTTGGGGGATGTCCACTTGCTGGTGTGCCTGGTCAGCCTGGGTGAGGGGCTGAGGGCCATTTTCAGACTGCCCACATCCCCTTCAGGGTATGGGTCCCTACTGGGGTGCCTGGCCAGCCTGGGTGAGGGACTGAGGGCTGTTTTCAGGCTGCCCATAGCTCCCATTGACCCAACGTCCCAGCAAGGCTGGCTAGAATCAGGTTTCTGGGGTTTATTTATCTTCTATAATTGAAACTTTGTTGCCTTGAATGGAGGCCTAGTCAGGCAACAAAGCCTCGTGTTGGCTTCTGCTCCATGGCTTCTATAATTGAAACATTGTTGCCTTGAGCAGAGGCCGGGCTGGCCTAGGCAGGCAGTATCAACTCCATCACTGGTGCAACAGAAGCCTCCTGTTTGCTCTAGCTCTGTGGCTGCTGGCCACCATCTTGGCTGGGTTAATATGCATATAGCTGCTCTGATTGGCTGGTACGTGTAGCTTGGCTGGTGGGCATGGCTTAGGTGTCTCGGAGTGATGGTTAATTTGCATATTACTCTTTTATTAGATTAGCTATTACATATATTATTTTGGCATGTAATTTTTTGTAGCAATGTAATTACTGCACAAATATTTCTTCTAAGTAATTTCCTTTCACTGTGCATGAATCCATGCACCAGGCTACCAGTATAATAATAAAAGTCACCTGTTTTCACATTACCAATCTTTCTGTCTCCTATATTTCATGATACCTAAAATTCTGCATGGTGACTGAAGAAATCTTGAAAGCCATGTGTAGAGGATGGCAGAACCACCTGCCAGCCCTGGACTGCTCCTCTCTGAATTATTCCATTAGAGGGAAATGCATTTCCTTCTTTTTTGGCTCTCTTTCTATAACCAAGTTGACTCCTAAAAAGCAAGCCCACTCTCTTACCTTAAAAAAATATATTTTAATTTTGAGAGTAGTGTGGGCAATTCACCCACACTGTGATCCAGTAGGAATAAATAATATTGCATCTTTTGGTACCTGTCCAACATGGGAAAATAAGAATACCTGAAACCATTAAAATAGAAGATGGGTTGTTAATGCCACTTCTTTCCTTATTCAACACAGCTAACAGCATGCCTCTTTTATGCCTGGTGTTAAATACTGAATTGAATGGCACCATATAGGTTGATTAGCATGGATTAAGATAGACTAACTTTAATTCCTCTGAGAAGCAATCTATCTTCAACAAGTAACCTTCCTCATGAAGGCTTTTCTGAATCATTTAAGATAGAGTATTTTTATTCAGTAAACTTTGAATTAGATGTGTTATTTTGTGAAAATTGACATCCCCATGCAATATATCTCTTTGTATATCAAAACTGTTATGTACAAAACACCATAGTAATAATTGGAAGAAAAGAGAGTACTGAACTTTGCACTTAGCTGACTTTTCATGCATATCCAATCAGCCCTCTCCATGGGAAGAAAACCTTTTCTATTTTTCTCCTAATTAATGGTACCCTTCAAGACCTTTCTACCTCTTGGTTTTCCAAAAGTACATTTTTTTGCATTTATTTATATGGTATAGTATACAACTAAGTGAATATAGAAGCAATTCATCCCTCCCTCTTTCAATCTAGCCTCTGCACTTGCACTCCTAGGTCTATGTAGTATACCCAGAAGGTTTTACAGATATAGGATATATATACATATATATATATTTTTTTTCAACATCCTAGCTTGCAGGCCCCAATTGCCAATGGGACCTGCAGGCCAACCTCCTGGTCCCTGCCCTTGTCCCTCCCCGTGGCCGGAAGGCCCTAATCGGCCTGCCACCCACCCTCCATGGTGGCAGTTGGCCCTCCCCTCCAGCTGGCAGGGCCCGATTGCCTGATCAGGGCCAGGCTTGGGCTGAGATGGGGAACCAAGAGTGGGTAGCAGCAGACATGGGCAGTGAGGTAAGGAGGAGAGGCAGAGGCAGGGAAGTGGGTAATCACATGGTGGTTGTTTGTGGGTGGCGAGGGAAGGAAGAGGTGGGAAGGTATGGAGGTGAGGAAGCTGATCAGCCCTGATCACCAGCTGGGTCTCACCTGTACACAAATTTCATGCACTGGGCCTCTAGTATCCTAAATAATAAAAGGCTACCATGCAAGTTGTCCCCTCGACTGGGAGTTCAATTGGGAGTTCGACCAGGGGGTGGGGCCAGCCGGCCAATCCTGTGTCCCTCTCCCTGGTTGTGTCCCTTCTGCCCGGCCAGCCCAGCCTGATCGACCCCAATTGGGGGCTGGCCGGACCCCACCTGTGCATGAACTCGTGCAGTGGACCTCTAGTACATATATAGGTAGATAAACAGATAAAGAAATATAGGCATAGAAATAGATACCCACTATTTCATGTTACTTAAATGTATCACAAATATTGACTTAGAACTCGGGATGCCTGACTTTTCAGATATTTCCATGACTATTGGGAATAAAATAAGAATTAATTTGGCAAAATCTTATATATTTAATCATTTGTAGAAGTGTTACATAGATTTTTTTACATATATATTATACTATTTTTAAGTCAGCACATTTACTTAGACATCTCATCCTCAAACATTTTAGATCAATATGAGCTTACATTTTTGCTCATTATGTGTCCTTGATCAATGTTATTGATTCTAAACTTTGAAATTTTCCTCTCTGACTATATTATTTTCCATCTTTTCTATACCTTCATTAACAACCATTGAAGTTTATTCTCATTGTGAGGTCTAATCCCTTGAGCTGTCCTTATATTTCTGGTTCATTCACCTTTGTCTGACTTCAATTTTCTTCCTAACTTTGATTGTAAGACCATATACAACCCCCTTAGCAGTCTTCTCATTATACTGAAAAATACCTCACCTGTTTGACTTTTGCTATCTGTACTCTGCTAAATTCAAGTCTGATTAGTGCTTCTAATCCTCTTTCAACTAGTTTTAGACAATTTAGCATTGCTGGAAAAAGTAGGTAAATGGTGCTGATTTCACTACAGATTCCTATTTCCCAATCCTGCTTCTTTCTCACTACTGCTCAGAAATTATATTTGTTTCCTGATTCAATACTGCATTGCCCTGAGAAGAGATACTTTAATGTATTCCCTTCTCCCCATATTAAAACCCTCATCTCCCACTTAGCTGTGTTTATCAATGCTCTCTCAAATGATCTGTGTCGACTGTCCTCTATACAAAGACCTCACATCTATATCTGGCATCTTACTCTTCATTCCCATCCCAAAGAAAATATCCACAATTTCTCCATTTTTTTAGTGCTAACCCATCTATCTTGACTTTGACATTAATGTTTTTCTTTCTTTCTTGAAAACTCACTCCATTAAATAATCACCATTTTCTGTGTTCTTCCCTTTTTTCTTATATTTGCTGTCTACTCATGTGCTTGAATTTTTACTTCTGTAAAACATCTTCATTCCAACAGTCTCTCAAGGTATCACTTTGACATGTCCCCTTGCTACCAAATCTTTTGAAAGAGCAGCTGTAGCACTTTCCCCATAACTCCATCATGTTTTCCCTTCTTCCAGAGTAACTTTCACTACAAATACTTGATACCGACCTATTAGTCTTTTCCCATTCTTTACACTCATTGACTTCTCTTTAATACTTGACCACAGTAACCATCCCTTGTTTCTTGAATCCTACTTGTCCTTGTTTCTGCATCATATTTTAACTCTTTCATCATCCTACCAATTGTTTCTGTAGAGAAAATGAGAACTAGAGTAAATAAAACTTAATTTACTAAGTTTACAAGCTATTTTGGTTTAGATATTTTAATGTGCTCTGATTTGGTTCCCAATACTAACCATTCACCAAGAGCTCGTGCTTACTTCCTCCCTCTTTACTATTGGGAGTTACCACTAGGTAAATAGATCTTATTTCTTCATAATCCCAAGAGCCTATCTCTAACCTCAAGAATCACATATTTAGCTATGACTTGCTCATTACCTTTACTTAAATATTCTAAAATGACCAGCATAACCAAAGCAAACATTATTATTTCTACTAGGGGCCCGGTGCACGGAATTCATGCACGGGTAGGTGGGGAAGGGGAGGGCAGGCGGGGAGTTCCTTCAGCTGGACCTGCACCCTATCCAATTCTGGAGCCCTCAGGAGATGTGCTACTGATGACTTGGGCCCACTCCACGTGGTTCTCTGCTCTCTGCCGGGCCTGTCTGCTCCACAACATGGGAATGGGCAAGCAGGCCCTGCTGGGTGCTGCCTGCGGATCCCTGATGGCTCGTGCCCCCTCATCCCCTCATCCGCAGCCACCACCCCAACTGAGGGTGGCTGGGGGGGTCCCTGATGTCTCTGGCTCACTGTGTCCCCTTGTCCCCTCATTCTCAGCCACCCCCAGCTGGCCACCACCTGTGGGGGTCCCCATTGCTGGCTCCCCCTTCTCTGCAGTCAGTGCCCAGGAGGCCCCGCTGGGCGCCACCTGTGGCCCCCACTTGTCTGCTTGGGGGTCATCATGGCAACCTCCCAGCACGCCCTGCTGGGTGCTGCCTGTGGTCTGATTGCCTGCTGGGCTCCCATTGCCAGGGTGATGCCGCCAGCATCCTGCCCCAACACTATGGGCACTGCCATTTTTATCCTGGAGTGACAATTAATTTGCATATTACTCTTTTATTAGATGACACTTGCCTTTTATTAAGGATGGCCCTTACCTCAAAATGAGTTTCTTCTTCTGAGTTTTGCTTTTAGTTTTTATTTATAGTACGATCATTCTTTATGTAGACACAACTTAAAATCTAAGAGTAATCCTTAATCATGCCCTTTTCCTACTTTCCAACATTGGGTTTCAAATTCTTTGTTTCTTTTTTCTTGGGGTGGGGGAGGCTTCCATTTAAGCTTTCCCCTTTCCCATTCCTCCATTCCCACTACCATTTTGTTAGACTTAGTTTTTATATTCTTTTACTTGAATTGTGGCCAAACTTTCTAACTGATATCCCTGCATTCAGCTATTCTTTATGTATATCTAAAAAGTTCTTCTATGTATTCCTTATAGAGAACAAGCTATTTTGAAGACATGTTTAATTTTCTTAAAATCTGGAAGAAATATACCATTTGCCTTCATTTCCTATTACTTGTCTAAAATATACTTTAAATCTACAGCCCAATTGTTATTTATTTTCTTTGATCATACCCCATACTCTTTTGTGTCCCTGTTTTTTATGCCATTTTTTTCTTCTGTCTGAAATGCCTTCCTCCAAAATATCTACCTTTCAAAATCCTACACATCCTTCAAAATAATTTTATATACTAGCCTTTCAATGATACTTAACCTCACCCAAAAGTTCTTTTTCTTTTTTAAATTAACATATAACACTTTATAAGGTTAAGATGTACAATGTGCTGATTTAATACATTTATTAATATAAATTGCAATATGATTCCCGCTATAGCATTAGCTAACATGTCCCATAATTATTTCTTTTTTGTGTTGAGAACAGCTATGACCTAGTCTCTTGGCAACTTTGAAGATTAGAATATAGTAGCGCTGACTATGGTCGCTAGGCTGGGCATTAGATCTCCAACACTTACTTACCTGTCAGCTTCGCGTTTGTACCTTTAAATGACATTTCCCCTATTCCTTCACTCTCTGGCCCCTGGTAGCTACTACTGTACTCTCTATTTCCATGAGTTCAGGATTTTTTTTACAATTCCATATGTAAGCGAAATAATATCATATTTGTCTTTCTTTGTCTAACTTATTTCACTTACAATAGTGCTCTCAAGGCCCACTCATGTCGCCACAAATGACAAGATTTCCTTCTTTCTCGTGGCTGAATGATATGCCATTGTGTATATATAACATTCTTTTTATCCATACATTCACTGACGGACACATATGCTGTTTCCATAAATTGGCTAGTATGAATAATGCTGGGATAAAAATGGGAGTCTTTTTAATATCCTGTTTTTATTTTCTTTAGATGTAAATTCAGAATTATAATTGCTGGATCAAATAGTAGCTCTACTTTTATTTTTTTAATACATTTTATTGATTTTTTACAGAGAGGAAGGGAGAGAGATAGAGAGTTAGAAACATTAATGAGAGAGAAACATCGATTAGCTGCCTCCTACACACCTCCTACAGGGGATGTGCCCACAACCAAGGTACATGCCCTTGACCGGAGTCAAACCTGGGACCTTTCAGTCTGCAGGCCAACTCTCTATCTGCTGAGCCAAACTGGTTAGGGCAGTAGCTCTATTTTTAATTTTTAAGAAACCTTCAATCACTTTTTCCATACTGGCTGAATTTACATTCTCACCAACAGCAGTCAAAGGTTCCCTTTTTATCACATTCTCACCAAGACTACTTATTGCTTGTCTTTCTTTTTCTTCCCTTTATTGGTTAAGATAAATGTGACCTTATCCCCCCATTGTCTTCTCATCCCCCCACTCCTGCCCTCACCCTCACCCCCTGTTGTCCACATCCATTGCTTATGCTTATAATCATGCATATAAGTCCTTTGGTTGATCTCTCCCCCTCACCCTCACCCTCCCCTACCTTCCCTCTGATTTTAGAGCATCTAATTGATGCTTCTCTGTCTCTACATCAGTTTTTGTTCATTGGTTTATGTTGTTCATTATAATCCACAAATGAATGAGATTGTGTGATATTTATCTTTCTCTGACTGACTTATTTCACTTAGCATAATGCTCTCAAGCTCCATTCATGTTGTTGCAAGTGGTAGGAGTTCCTTCCTTTTTACAGCAGCATAGTATTCCATTGTGTAGATATACCACAGTTTTGGGGGGTTTTTTTATGACAGCCATTCTAACTGGTGTGGGATGATATTCCACTGGGATTTTGATTTGCATTTTCCTGATAATTAGTGATAGAGCATCTTTTTGTGTACATGTTGACCATTTGGATGTCTTCTTTGGAAGAAAAGCTGTCTATTTGGTACCTCTGCCCATATTTTAATTAGATTGTTCTGCTGTTATTGAAAAGTTATCTCTTCTTTTTGTAAACATCTAGTTTAGATTTTCTGTAATATTCTGCCTTTTAAAATATGCTTGTTTTACATTTCTTGACTGCTATATCTTAAGATCTTTGAGTGTAGAAACCTTGCCTCTTTGTTACTATATCCCTTATAACTCCTAAAACAAACATAATCAGTGTTTTGTCTCTATATGTACATATATTTAGGTTGAAAGAACTGGATGAATGATAACAAAAATAGTTCAAGTTTTTGAAAATTGTTTTCAATGACCTTTTACATAGTATATTCAAAGGCTCCTCTATTTCACCTTATTGGGTAGTTCTTAGCAACAACAATCATCTCATTAAAAATAAACAAAAAACATAAATACATGAGGTAATGGATGTGTTAATTAAGTACATGGGGGGAATCCTTTCATAATGTACATCAAAGTCCCACAATGTACTCTTTAAATATTTTATAATTTCATTTGTTATACCTCAATTAAGCTGAATTTTTAAAAAATGCTCCAATCCCATTACATTTTTTAATTTATGCATAATTTAGACTTGTATTTGCTTCTTTTTTAAAGAGAAATATTCGTAAGGCTCTAAAACTTCTGAAGTTTCTTTGATTCAGTTACATTGCTTATATGTCCTAAGGCACCCACACTATTTAATTCCAAAATATACCGTGCCTTCTAGGTGAGTTTTTTTTTTTAATATATCTTTATTGATTTCAGAGGGGAAGGGAGAGAGATAGGGAGAGAGAATCATCAATGATGAGAGAGAATCATTGATCAGTTGCCTCCTGCACCCCCCCCCAGCTGGGGATGGAGCCTGCAACCTGGGCATGTGCCCTTGACCGGAATCGAACTGGGGACCCTCCAGTCCGCAGGCTGATTCTCTATCCACTGAGAAAAACTGGTTAGGGCTTCTAGGTGAGTTTTCATAAAAAATTCAGGAAGCTGCATTTCTGTTTTCCTCTTTGTAATGAAACTTTTTCAGATATTTTCTTTTTATTCAAGAGAAACTCTATAGTTTAACTCAATAAAAATAATAAATATATACAGAATAAGGTAGATAACATTTTCAATTTTCATTTTCTTCCACAGGAAAAATACAGTGTGAAGAAATAAAGATCCTCTGTTAGCCACAGAGCAATAGAACTCCTTATTCAGCTTGTGGATAAAGTGAATCCACATACCTTTACTATGTGCTCTGTCCCAAGATGGGTGTACGTTACCAATTGCAAAAGACTACACATATCTCCCAAGCTTCAAGCCCTGGTAGGGGCCTCATTCATTCCCTTTTGTCTTCCTTCTGATTTCAAGGAAGTCAATTCACAAGGAGAGTGGAAGCCAAAATATTTAATTTCTACCTGCACAGCCCTGCAGATACGTGATGAACTGAAGCTGACCTTCATGTATAGCACACTCAGTGAAACTATCTACTTTGACTCAGAGTCAAGGATGAACTGAAAAGGTTTGCTGGGCTAATAGAGGAAATTACTAATTAAGGCCAAGGGCTGTGGCGTGAGATTACATCTGATGAAAGGAACAAATAAATTATGAAGAGGATATGAAGGTAATAAATCTTCCTTTACCAGTAACACATGAAGTGCTACTTTATTGCTGAGAGGGAAATATTCACATCAAGTTTCCTTGAAGGGGCCCTGCACCTAACCAGAATTCTCCATAATGCTAGAAGTGTGACAATTCGTGTTCATGGGTCCAGTCCTGCACATTGAGGAGGAATACCCCTTGTGCTGAACCTCTTGGTATTTTTTAAATGAGATACTTCATAACGTCAATGAGTGTAAGACAAAATGGGCTAGAGTCAACAGTTTTAAAGGTTATTCTGTAGAGTGCCTAACTTCATGAAAACTGCAGTATCTTAAAATAGCCTTTTTATAGAGTTTAGCTTGATCTTGGAGAAGAAAATCCAGTCTATGAGATTCCCAAGAGCAAGAACTTGGCCTTGTGGATTATGGTATGTCTAGTCCCTTGCTGGGATATAGTAGGTATGACTAAAGATTTATTGAATAAACTAAGCTAGAAAAATCAATTCACAGTCAACTTTCAAGTATTAAAAGTTGAATATGCTAGATCTTATGGCAATGTTTCCTAAACATTGTGTAAACTCAAGTTAAGCTTCCATTAAAAGACATAGATATGTTTTCCTTTGATAAAGTTGTAAATATACTTCTTTGAATATCTATTTTTCCAGTGAAACACAAAAGATGTAACTTGTTTAAGGCATAAATAATGTTCTGTGGCATCATAATTTCAACTCTCCACTTTAACTGACAAATGCCATTCTTTATTTGTGGTTTCTCTTTTTATAAACTAGTTCTGTCTTTAAATTAGTGAACACTGTAAGTAAGGTAAGGAAAGATAGAAATAGCATTATAATTCCATCATTTACAAAGCAAGAGAACAACATTAAATTGTCAATATTTTCAGATGTGCTAGAAATTAATTAAGTTTTCTTAAGAAAGTGTTTGTTACAAAGTATTAGAAAATATTTTTGTATTTGTTCTAATGGTAACATTTTTTAATTGCAGGGTCAATTCCTATATTTGTGGGTAAGGACATGAACAACTTTGAAGATTTTTCATGCTAGATTTAAAATACCTAGTGAACTAAAGTTCATTGAGAATATCCGCAACACCATCTTTGCTGCTCTGAGACTCTCACAGAATGAGATCCATAACCCTTTCTACATGATGGTTTTACTCCCAAGAAATTGCCAAAGACGCAGTAGTTCCCAAATGACAAGCTAAGGTCTGGTTACCTCCAAATTAAAGAGAAGCTTTAAAAACACTAGTTCATGGGCCCCATGTTCTGAACATAACCAGTGTATGACCCAAGAACCTGTATTTTTAAAAGCATACAGGATGCTTCTTGTGTAGTGCTAAGGTTTAAAATCCATGTTATATTTCCTAACTTGACAGGAATCAGTTGCAATAAATGTAGGATTTTTTTTTAAATCACCAAACTGCTGTTCATCATTTCATGCCCCCAATCATTCTCACTTGCTTCTTGGTAATCACTTCCCAGGCTGACATCTCAGCAATATTCACTGTTCTCATTTCGCGTTGTACAACAGAAGCAGGTCCCTAGATGAGCTCAATGAAAATGCCATAAGAAGGATATTGGAAAGAGTCAAATTTCCATAAATCAATACCCTAGAATGTTTCCATATTGAATGGTTTCTGATGAAGGGACATTTTACCCTCCTATATTCTATTTGTATGGTTTAGACTCACATTGAAAGTTGTTCTTGAATAGTATATAAAAAGTGTATTCCAATAGATGGAGGCTGGCACTGACCAGCCTAGTTGACAGAATTGGAGCTTTCTCGGGGATGGAATCCTGCAGAAGAGGGTTGGGTAGATTGGAAATGCTTGGGGTGAGGGTGGGGGACACAGTGAAAGGAGCAGGAGCCTGAAGATTCACACTATTGTCAGAGGAGCCAAACGTCCATATCGGCTCTGAAGGAGTTTTGCTCTGCATCATTTTACAGGAATCTATTTTCCCCTATTATTACAAATAAAGAGGTTTATAATATAAAAGTCAACTTAACCATAACTTATTGAATACATAGTTACAGTAGAAAGGCAACTAACTAAAATACAAGTAAGGGTGTAATTTGTTAAAGGCTGCAATTCTGATGTGTGCAATTGAAGATTTTATGTAGAAGGAAGCATTTGAGCTGAATGGGTGAAATTTTGACAGTTTAAATTTAAGAGAAGGGCAACAGCCCGAAAAGTGGAAAAAAATGAAGTATCTTTAAGGCAAAGATGAGTTGTTTTGTGTGCCAAAAATGAATCATGATTTGGTGGAATCATGATGTAAAAATAAGACCATAAAAAGAGAATCGTGGATCAAGTTAAAAGTTTGCATTTCATTCTATTGGCTATGCTGAACCATGTGAAATGTTTAGTAAGAATATACCATAATCAGACATGTGCTTTAGGAAAACTTATGAGAGAATAGAGGTCAAAAACACAATTTCAAAATCGAATGCAGCAGTCTGCATAAGAGAGCTTACAACTAAGCAATCAGAGTCAACAAAGAAACATGTTAGTCTCTATGGGTAAGTACTGGACAAAGAGCTAAATGAGGGTTGAACTAAGACAGAAACAAATGAATAGAAAAAAATGGAACAGATTTGAAAGACATTGCAGAGATAGAGGGAAGAATAATGAACTCATAACTACTTTAGTCTACCTCGCTTTAGCAAAAAATAAGAGTTCCTATCACCTTGCTTCATCTTATTTATTTATCTATTTCTTATTATTAAGTTTATTGGGGTGACATTGGTTCATGGGCTTCAGGTATACATTTCCATGATACATGATCTTTATATCATGTTGTGTGCCCACCACACAAAGTCAAATCATCTCCCATCAATATATTTGGCCCTTTTTACCCTTTACACCAACCCCACCCTCTTCCTTCCCTCTGGTAACCACTAGACTGTTGCCTGTGTCTATGAGTTTCAGTTTTATATCCCACATATGAATGAAATCATATGGTTCTTAACTTTTCTTCAGCTTTCTTGTTTGAACACTTTTATTGAGATATAATTCACATACCATAAAGTTCACCCACTTAAAGTGTGCAGGTCAGCCCTGACCGGTTTGGCTCAGTGGATAAAACATTGGCCTGAGGACTCAAGGGTCCCAGGTTCAGTTCCAGTCAAAAGCATGTACCTTGGTTGCAGGCACATCCTCAGTGGGAAGTGTGCAGGAGGCAGCTGATCAATGTTTCTCTCTCATTGATGTTTCTAACTCTCTATTCCTCTCCCTTTCTCTCTGTGAAAAATCAATAAAAAATATATATTTTTTAAAAGTATACAGTTCAATGGTTTCTAGCATTTATATAGAGTTGTGTGTCTATCACCATAATCTAATTTTAAAATGTTTGTATTATTCCAAAAAGAAACTTGGTAGCTTTGAGTAGTCACTCCATATCCCTCCTCTCTCTTCTTCTCCCAGCATAAGAACCATTATTCTATCCATCATTGAACTATGGTTTTATTTTGCACTCTATGTTTTCTATTGAACTCTAAGCTACTAGGGGAGAGACTTGGTTTTTAAATTATACATAATACCTAATGACAAACATTTGTTTGTGTGAAGTAATATTTTGAACACACTATCTTTCTATCAAATTCCATCTTCTTCTCCTACCTCCCTACCTCCCAACACACACACAGCACAGGTATTTCCAGGCCATAATATGCTTTTCTTGTATTTCTGTTGTTCTTGTGCAGACCCCGAAACCCCAGATGTATCAGCAGGGACCAGTAAAAGCAAATCCATGCTTGTAGGAACAAAGTGATGCCAGAAACAGAAAATTCCTTTTACCTTTTCCATTTCTTTCTTGGGGGGGGGGGGTGCAGCTTTAAGTTCTGCAATGAAACAATGCAGCATTGCCCGAGTATGCCAGCGCAGGTCCTGGAGGTCTGAGGTCCACAGCAGACTGGGAGTTGGACTAGAAGGAGGTCTAGATGGCTCAACAGACAAAGCCATGCCTGGAATAAAGTGGAAGTCTGCCTTCAAGAGTGTGAAAGGCTTTTTATTAGCTTCTGCCAAAATTCTGAAGTTGAATTGATTATCCCAAGTTGTTCATGCCAATCCTCCTCTCTTCTTAAGAAGTTGCGAGTTCTCAGGGGTTTTCTTGCCTTTCCTAGCTACTGCTTGATCCTGAGATTTTATGGGCCTCAATAAATCTGGAGACATCTGTGCATATTTTATGAGCATAATGATTGGGAAATAGAAAGGACAATATTATACACTCTTTTTACAAATGAGAAAATTCCTCAAGCAAGTCACACAGCAGGTTAGCAATATTTCTCTACCATCTTCCCATCGAATTTGTCAGGTGACTTAAACTTTTCTCAGTCTGCAAAGATTATAGTTACAGAACTGTTTTGAAGATTAAAAAGGTCAATGAACAGGGACATAACCTGTAGGCGATAAAGTGCTACATGGTAGAAATTGGCATTTCTGCATTAATTAGTCCAGACTGACTTGGACTGGCAGGAGAATTCACATTCAGCTCTTTGAATTTTCCTGGCGTCTACGACGCTTTCTAATACACGGGGCGTTACACATCTGACTGGGCTGGTGGATGTTGTTACCCCTGGGTGGCTCCCTCTGAGTCACACTGCCACACGCTGTAGTCTTCCAGTCATTTGACACTTGGTTCCATGATTTCTCCAGCTGAGGAAGGCAAAGGAATCCCAATGCTACTCACCTTGCTTGCAAGCTGCCATTCAGCAAGTCCCTGTGTGTACACGTCTTCTTCTCTGTTTCAGAGTTGAAGGGTATTGAAGAAGACTTCATATTTCTTTGCTTTATTATCTGATTTCTAACAGGCATCAGAAATGAATGACTTAGCCCTAGCCGGTTTGGCTCCCTGTGATAGAGCATCAGCCTATGGACCAAAGGGTTCCTGGTTCCATTCCAGTCAATGGAGATGCCTCAATTGTAGGCTCCTTCCCTGGCCTAGGCCCTGGTGGGGCCCTTTCAGGAAGCAATCAATCAATGTGTTTCTCTCACATTGATATTTATCTCTGTCTTTCCTCTCTCTAAAAATCAATGGAAAATATTTTTGGGTGAGAATGAAGAGAGGGGAAAGAGAGAGAAAGAGAGAGAGAGAAAGGGAGGGAGGAGGGAGAAGGGAGGGAGGGAGGGAGGGAGGGAGGGAAAGAAAGAAGAAAGAAAGAAAGA
>PVJC01038779.1:0-16582 GCA_004026665.1 Murina feae | reverse complement strand
TGTCCTTATTTGCAGATGACATGATATTGTACATAGAAAACCCAAAAGACTCTAGTAAAAAACTATTAGACTTAATAAATGAATTTGGCAATGTAGCAGGATACAAAATTAATACCAAGAAATCTATGGCATTTCTATATACCAATAGTGATCTTATAGAAAGAGAGACTAAAAAAGCAATCCCATTTACCACTGCACCAAAAAAAAATTAAGATACCTAGGAATAAACTTAACTAAAGAAGTAAAAGACCTCTACTCAGAAAACTACAGAACATTGAAAAAAGAGATAGAGGAAGACCTAAACAGATGGAAGAATATACCATGTTCATGGATTGGTAGACCCAACATCATTAAAATGTCCATACTACCAAAAGCAATCTATAAATTCATCATTTATTTCTATACTAGAGGCCCAGTGCACGAAATTCATGCACGGGGGAAGAAAGGGGGGGTCCCTCAGCCCGGCCTGCACCCTCTCCAATCCGGGATCCTTCTCACAATCCAGAACCACTGGCTCCTAACCTGCCTGCATGCCTGATGCTCTTAACTGCTCCCCTGCCATCCTGACAGCCCTAACTTTTCTCCCCTCCCACAGCTTTGGCCTTCTCACCTCCACCCTTCTGCCTTCTCCCATGGCGCCAGCCTTCTCACCTTCTCTCTTCTGCCTTTTCCCGAGGCGCCAACCTTCTCACTTCTACCTTCTCCCACGGCCTGCTGATCAGTCGATTGTTACTGTGACGGTGTCCTGACTAATTTGCATATTACCCTATTATAAGTATAGATGTTTATACTGTTTAGAATTCTCCCTCTTAAAGCATAGTCGAGGTAAGTGATAAACTCGTTTTTTTCTTAAAATATATTTGACATGTAACATTGTGTAAATTAAGGTGTATATTTATATTCTGTACTATGATTTAAATATTGAATCATATTAATATATTGTAATATTCAAATTTCTAATAAGTAGTGGTTCTTATTAGAAATTATTATAATTTTCTTAAAAACAATAGTTTTTATAGAGATTCTCAATATTTTTATTGTTTTCTATTATTGCATCATTATGAGAAATCAGACATTTGAGGTTGTGCATTTACATGTCACTGCTTTATATCATGAAACTAAGTTCCATTGAATCATGTAGTCTGCATTTTATTTTATTTTATTTTTTTTAAATATATTTTATTGATTTTTTTTACAGAGAGGAAGAGAGAGGGATAGAGAGTTAGAAACATTGATGAGAGAGAAACATCGATCAGCTGCCTCCTGCACACTCCCCACTGGGGATGTGCATGCAACCAAGGTACATGCCCTTGACCGGAATCGAACCTGGGACCCTTGAGTCCGCAAGCCGACGCTCTATCCACTGAGCCCAACCGGTTAGGGCATGTAGTCTGCATTTTATAATGCATTTTATGTGAGAATAAAATCATTCTTAAAGCCTTTCATATGTACAATATGTGTCACACTATATTTTGTATTTCTGTTTTCTTTTCTGAATTTTACTCTAGATTGTGAGAACCTTGATATAAGGGGTTATAACTTTCATAGCGTAAAATTGTATAATTGTCAATTTTCAACTAGTTTTACCTAATAAAATAACAATTCCATAGATTAATATCCCCATAACATCAGTGCTTAGCTCTATTTAAGAAAATAGTTGGTGTTCAAAAAATGTTTGATGAAAAAATGAATGGCAATGTATATTGTAAGAATTCTTGAAACTAGCTAACTGTTCTTACTCTACAGTTTCCCTATTCTTACACACTGAAGAAGAAAAATATAAAAAACTTTTGCCCCTCTGTGACACCACATACAGACAGAACCCAGAAAGTCTCACATACACTTTTTCAAGATTATTTCCCATATACACTCCATTCTTTCATCCTAGGCCACAAGTTTGCATCCTGTCCAATCACACAAGTAAACAAAAGAAAAATGGATAAAGATAAATATCAATAACTAGAGGCCTAGTACATGAAAATTCGTGCACTTAGGGTGTGGGGGGCCCCTCAGCCTGGCCTGCACCCTCTCACAGTCCAGGATCCCTCGGGGGATGTCCGATTGACAGCTTAGACTCGCTCCCCAGGGGATCTGGCCTAAGGTGGCAGTTAGACATACCTCTGGCAGCCTGGGAGCCCTCAGGGGATGTCTGACTAATGACTTAGTTCTGCTCTCTCAGGGGGAGTGGGCCTAAGCCATTAGTTGGATGTCCTTAGTGCTGCCACAGAGGTGAGAGAGGCTCCTGCCATCGCTGCTGCACTGGCCAGCCATGAGCCATTAAGTATCTGACCGCTGGTGGTCAGTGCACATCATAGTAGCCGTTTGTTCCTGTCATTCCACTGTTAGGGTCAATTTGCCTATTACCCTTTTATTATATAGGATTGCTATGTCTATTTCCTTATCCCATTTAAACCTCCACCCCCACTACTTGCTCTGAACTTCATCGAGCTTATTTGGAACACTTTTTTTTTTTCTTCCATAACTTCTACACCATAAATTCTCTTGGGTTTCCTTCTACCTCACTCCCATACCAGTCTGAGGACGCTTCCTAACCCTAGACTATTAGCATTTTGAGCCTTTCAAAGTCTGTCCTAAGCTCTCTTACATTGGTCATTCTCATTGTCTCCCTGGATATCTCTTTCACTCCTATACTGAATTGGTACCAGGTACAACTGCTACTGAATTTACTTCTCCAGCCGAGGTCTCTTTCCTGAGTCCGATACCACACTTTCCACATAAATGCATTGAGGCATCTAAAATAATACTACACTAATTAATCATATTCTCTCACAAACCTCTGCTCCTTTCTCATGTTTCCTATCATAATGTACCATATAATGAATTATTTACTGTAATAGTCAAGCAGTGAAAACTTTCAATTTTACATCTTTAACTACCTTGTGACTCTGTGTATTCCTCCATATAAAATACCACCATCTTTCCCTGCGGCTATTATCTCTTGACTAGAGAATTTTTAGGTTCTTCCTACAGTAAGACATTTTCAATTCTACAAAGTTATCTTAAACACCCACATCTTATTATTCCATGCTCTGGTTAAATAAATTATTGTAATGACTCCATATTCCCCATGTAGCATAATGTAAAGGACCATTTAGATTAGAATTTGGCTCTGCTTCAGTTTCAAACTTCATACTTCTTAATTACCTAAGCCCCTTCCCCATGGTGTTGCTCTCACACTGAACATCATTCACTTCCCTGGGTGACACATTTCCTCTCTCAATTATGGTCCTTAGCACATAATGTTGCCTCTTAAGGAATCTATTTCACTCAACATATGAATTCCAGGAATACTTTCTATCTACATTTTTATTGAAAGAATACATTTATCTAAAATATGATTTTATTTGTAAACTCTAGGTTAGTTTTGCCTCTTTATGCTACTTTTTCAGGTTGTACTTACTTCTAATCACTTTTCCCACTAATTACAATCACTTTCTGAGATGTGTTCTTTATCAGACAAAGCAAGTAGAAAATGTCATTTAGGTATAATGCATAATATATTACCTGGCATATTTCCTTTTTGTTTTTCATTAAAAAATTTAACATGATAATTATTACACTTTAGATATAATAATCTAATCTTCATGAAAATTCTGTGAGTTAGGTAGGAATGTTATTTAATTTCACAGATAGGCAAACTGAGATACATACACACACATAGAGCCAAACAATTATTAAGAGCGGAACTAAGATTAACTATTACTAGCCCACAATTATTATTACTTCAATAAATTTAAAGATGGGTGATTTATGGAGGATGCAAAACATTTCTATTTTCTTATATCACTAAATATTTGTTAACAGTGACTAGGAGAGACTTTGCATAACTCAGTCTCTATCCTTTGGAAATTTCTTCCCCTGGAACGTTACTCAATCCCTTAGGTAAATACATTTCTGAAAGTCCACCTGCCAGTATGCATCTTAATCTAAGCAGTAGACACAATAGGCAATGCTGGACTCCAGTTACATTAAGTTGAATAAATCCTTTACTTATTTTAAAATATTTTCCCCTTTACATAGCTGTGCAAACTGTGCCCCAAACAAGGGTCTCTGGCCAAGGGGACTAAAATCCTGTCCAGGATATACTGTCATTTTGTCAAAAAAAAATGGCATTTTCACTAAACAATTTTCTCAGCAAACAGGGACATATTTTCCAATTAGTCTGCCAGATTGGGTGGTTTGTTGTTTTTGTTTTTTCTTAATTCTAATATTTTTTTCTAATTTTTTACAAATATACCATATATGTCAACAGAGAGCCTGCCCTGGAGGGTTAAGCCATTGGGGATTTATTCCTTTTCCAAGCCATATGGCCTCAATTTTCTCATTGGGGGAAGAGGCAATATAATATCTAACCCAAATATTGTTAAAGGTAGTAAACAGTATAATGCATACCAAACACAAACACTTTTTTTTGTATAAAATAACTACTCTAAAAATATTGGATCTTATTGTTAATATTTTACTTTTATTAATATCATCATTTTATTTAAAAAATATTCTTATAGAACAGGCATCCTCAAACTACGGTCTGCAGGCCACATGCGGCCCGCCAAGGACATTTATCCGGCCCACTGGGTGTTTTTGCCGTCGCTGCCTGTCCTGCTTAAAATAGGATATGTACAGTGTGCATAGGAATTTGTTCATAGTTTTGTTTTGTTTTTTAAACTATAGTCCGGCCCTCCGATGATCTGAGGGACAGTGAACTGGCCCCCTGTTTAAAAAGTTTGAGGACCCCTTTAAGAATTGTATTTTAGCTTTGGATTCGGAAAACTAATGAAGATTAATGAGTAAAACAACCTCTGAAGTTTTGATAGAACAAATGTTAAGACAGCAATCCCTTTCTTACATTATTCTTCAAATATTAGAATAGTATAAGGAAAACTTTGTTGTCCATGTCCATTCTCTAATTTGTCAGAATTACTCTTAAGCTGTCATATAAAATCAGAGAGTTTTAGCATACACTAGTGGAAAACTGAAGATACTTTCTGTTCATAAATTTGAAAATTAGGTAAATTTCTGAGCAATCTTCACAGATCACTCTAGAGCAAGCTTAAGTATCAAGAAGAACCTAAATCAAGCCCTGTGGTCTTTGTAATTTATTAGCAATGTGTGGTAGGCTCCTCAAAAATGTGCAGGACTTAATCTTAGAATGTGAGACTGCAACCTTGCATGGTATAAAAGACATGCAGGTTCCAGAATTTAAAGGAGCATGAGAATGTGGACACTATCCTGAATTATCTTGGTGGGCCATATGTAATCACAAGGGTCATTACAAGTGAGAGGCAGGAAGATCAGAGCCAGTAAAAGGATATATGACAACAGAATCAACAAGATGCAGTGATGTGAGCCAGTGTCTCATGAGTCAAGAAGTGAAGGTAACCCCTAGATATTGGAAGACAAAAGGAAACATTCTCCCCTAGAGTCTCCAGAAAAACAGCCCTGTTGACACCTTGAATTTAATTCTATAAAACTTTTTGATATCTGCCTCCTTGAAAAATAAGATAATAAACATGTATTGTTTTAAGACAGTATATTTATGATATTTTGTTACAGCAGTAATAAGAAATTAATATGGAGGGTGATTCCAGATAGAACAGTGAATGGGAAAATGAGGCAGGAAAAAAGGAAAAAATCAATATGATCACCTGAATTATACACACGTGTGTGTGTGTGTGTGTGTGTGTGTGTGTGTGTGTGTGTTTGTATACACTAGAGGCCAGGTGCACAAAACTCATGCACTGGGGAGGGGGTCCCTCAGCCCAGCCTGCACGCTCTCCAATCTGGGACCCCTAAGGGAATCGGGCCTAAACCGGCAGCCAGTCATCCTTCTCACAATCCAGGATTGCTGGCTCCTAATCACTCACCTGCCTGCCTACCTGGTCACCCCTAACCGCTTCTGCCTGCCAGGCTGATCATCCCCTAAATGCTCCCTGCTGGCCTAATTGACACCTAACTTCTCCCTTGTCAGCCCAATCACCCCCAACTGACCTCCCCTGCAGGCCTGGTCCCCCACAACTGCCCTCCCCTGCAGGCTATCTTGTGAGAACATGGGGAAAGCCATCTTGTGATGATATGAGTGTGGCAACCTTGTGGCGGCCATCTTGTGATGACGTGGGGGCAGCCATCTTATGATGATGTGGGGACGGTCATCTTGTGATAACATGGGGAAGCCATCTTGTGACATGAGGGTGTGGGGGTCAATTTGCATATCACCTCTTTATTATTGGGGATATTATATATATATATATTCGAGTGCTTGATTCTATTAGATAAATCTGGGACTGAGAACAGTATAGACAGGATACATAGCTTTGTATTTTCTACTCCCCACCAAGGTGATGAAGAAGCTCAACATTTTGTACACAAAATTTTACCAATTACTTATTGAGAGATGAATTTGAAGGCAATAGTTTCACTGAATTCCTGAACTGCAGGGTCTGGTGGCTAAACAAAGCCCATCAGCAGAGAACTGCTGGTGCTAGTATTTGAAAGTATACCTGAAGCATAATTAAAATGATGCAAGGAGGGCTGTGATAGCATCTACAAAGGTTTCCAATCTCTGTTTAATTAATGAGCTAATGAATTTAGGAATAACATATTTTTAATGTTGCTTACACACACATATAAATACTTCTCTTTGAAATACAACACAATATATCAAGGGAGCTCTTCATGAATTTACCAAAAGCACTAACAGTTCTTACTGATAAAACAAAGCACACAAAAAATAATAGTAAAAGCTAAACTTATACCTTAAAAAATGGGAAGTGGGAAGATTATTTTTAAAAGTAATGGAATATATCTATCCTTTATGGGAGAACATATCTGTCAATGAGACATCTAATTTGGGGCTAATTTAAAAAAAATATATAGAAATTATAAAATTCAACACCAGGAAGACAAACAATCCAATTAAAAAATGAGCAAAAGACCTAAATAGCCACTTCTCCAAAAGGACATACAGATGACCAATAGACATATGAAAAAATGCTCAATGTCACTAATTCCAATAGAAACCACAATGAGGTATCACCTCACACCTGTCATAATGGTTACATCAATAAATCAACAAATAAGTGTGGAGAAAAGGGAACCGCAGTAGAGTGCTGGTGGGAATGCAGACTGATGCAACCATTGTGAAAAAGAGTATAGTTTCCTCAAAAAATTAAAAAAGGAACTGCCTTTTGATTCAGAGATCCCCCTTCTGGGAATTATCCTAAGAATTCTGAAACACCAATTTGAAAGAATATATGCACCCTTACATTCATAAAAGTGTTATTTACAATAGCCAAGATCTGGAAACAGCCAATGTTCCCATCAGTAGATGAGTGGGTAAAAAATCTGCATATTGACATGATGGAAAACTATGAGGCCATAAAAAAGAAGGAAATCTTACTCTTCGTGACATCATGGATGGACCTGGAGATTATGTTCAATGAAATAAATCAGTCAGAAAAAGACTAATACCATATGATTTCACTTACATGTGGAAGCTAATAAACAAAATAAACTGACAAACAGAAACAGAGGAATGGATACATGGAACAGACTGACAACTGTCAGAAGGGAAAGGGGGAGGCATGAAGTGGACGGAAGAAGGTGAAGGGATTAGCCAAAGAGTATATATTTGCATAGCCCATGGACACAGACAACAAGGTGGTAATGGCCAGAAGGAAGGGGAGGGGCAGCTGGATGGAAGTGAGGAAATGGGGGTAAGGAAGATATCTGTAAATAGTGCCACCAATAAAAATAAAGTTTAAAAAAAGATAAAACCATGACAGTGGATATAATGTTTCTGGGAGCTGAGACATACAATTTTTAACGCTGTTAGAAGAAGTTTTTAATAAAAGTAGTTCAGGGGAAAATCTGAGCTTTGACCTACATACATTTGATATTTGTCAGAAAATAAAAGTTAATGAAAATCACAGACTATATGAGATCAATAAATAAATTGAGTGTAAATAGCATAGGATACCCAGGTACTGTGGCAAATTAAGGGTTACATGTCAAGGAGAAGTGAAGGAAACAGCAGTGAGATTAAGAAGAGCAGTCATAGAGGTTCAGGAAAACTTACAAAGTGCAGTGTCCTTAAAGCCAAATAAAAATGTAAATAGTCTCAAAAAAAAAAAAAAAAGCAAGAGACCACTTGTGTGAAATGATGATTTCTAACAGGGCATGAAGATCAACCAAAGATTTACCAGTAAGCATGTTATCGATGCACTTGAAAAAAGCTGCTTTGTTGAGCACAGTCTTATTGGAGAGGACTATTAGAGCGAAAGAAAGAAAACTGTACTTCAGTTCTACTCTGTATATTCTTTAATTTCACTCTTAAGTCTCTTCTTTATTGGACACCATGTAAATTAGAACTCATTTTGGAAACAGTTTTATCTTCTTCCTTCATCTCTTTCCTGAGTTCTAGCAGATATCATGACATACTGTTCTGATTGTCCTATCTATTTGGAAATTATGAATTTCTAATTATAGTGTTCTTTATCTTCCATGTTGATTAAATTACTTTTTATCCAAGTAGGTATGAAGATCTAGTTTTTCTTTCCTTTATGTCTTAGTGTGTGTGTAAGTGTGTATTCATCTACTGAAGTTGTTTGATTCCTTTTTCTTCTTCTACTATTTTTTAAAATGAAATCTTTGCTCTTTTCTCCCCCCATTCATGTTTATTTACATTGGATTTTCCAAAACAATAGGCAAAATGGGAGAAGTGAATACATTTTGGGTTCTTAGCGTATATATGCTCTATTCTATTTCCATCTATATGCGCATTTCATTAAAATATGACCTCATTTTGTAGTTTTCTTCTGAATAGTATTTTCATATACCAGTAGCACTCATACTTTACTACCATGTTTATTAGGAACACCTTCCCCTTTAATTTCTTCTTTTCCCAGAAGTAGCGCTGATCCAACAATGCCAGTTGTCTAGTCTTTGATTCACTAGAAATTTATATTTCCCTACGTACAAAGATAATAAAGTTTGCAATGATCTATATCTTGTTGATAGGATAGAGTGTCGGTTGTAGATGGTTTGATTTTACTTGTTCTCGGTTTTGATTTATATGAGGGGTTTTTTTTTTTTTTTTAATTTGGGAAGGGGGTGTTGGCTGGTTCTTGAGAATGTGTCAAGAAATTTGCCAACTTCCATTATCCCAAGAGAAGTTAAAACTCCCTCTTAATGTTGTACTATTATTCCTTCCCCCATTAATACATATAAACAAAAACTTTGTTAAATAAAACCAGATTGAAAATTATTGCGATTTACTAATTATGAAATTCAATTTGAAAGAAATAAAACTCAAGAACACTATTTCAATTATGGTAATAGACTATGAATCTAAAGCACTTGAAAGAAAAGTAACAAAATAAAGCATAGACTTAACTTCTATGTTTAAATGCAAACAAATGACTCACTTTGTTCACAAAAATGGGGATTATAGAGGGTAAAAGATTATTTCTAGGATATATTTAAAAATATTATAAAGAATTCAAGGTAACTTTTACTACTAATACATTTTAAGAATCCACACAAATATGTTAATTATACATCTGACTACACGACTGTGGATAGAAATGTGGAACTCATTTCGGGAAGACATCAGAAAATAAAATACTGACTGTTTGTTTTTATGAAGGATTTAAATGAAGTATTTACTGACCAAGGAGAAATATTTGATAGGTTGCTTTCAGCCATACATCAATTTCTATAATTTAGCTATTTTCTCACCTATTACAATCTTTATTCTTTTTGGTATAATTTTAATTTATGTTTCTATGGTAACAGGAAAAAGTTAGCACTTGGTGCTCCTTACACTCCTCCTCTCCAAAAACAAGGTGAAGTCTGGGATCACTATAGACGTGTTGAGCTGTTGAGCGGATGGAAATGGAACAGCAAAAGTTCCTGCAAATGTTCATGGCTTCAACTTCAGACTTAATTTATCTATATGACTCAACAAAATCACTTAACCATACAAAAATACTTAACATTTGAAATTAGAAAATTACTGCACTAATATCATTAGTAAGAACTATCATCAGCAACATAGAAAACACTCAAATATCTCTAATCCAGAAAATTTTAATTACCTAGCAATGCTAAAAGTAACAAAATAATTTTCCCAGCTGCTTTTCTATTGCTTATAAAATACACCCTTGAGTACAATGATAAGTTAAATACTACTTTTGTATTCATGAACTAGGAAGCACTCTGAAAAGAGTGCAGCTGCCTCGATACTTTCAAGAAAACCATTTATCTCTTGCAGAATAACATACACATTCACACGGACACATTCAAATTTGAAGAACAATTATTATCTTGATTTACACTCTAGTAAAACACACTTTGGTATACCAATTGATAGATAAAATAACAGATGGAATGGAAACAAAACTTTCAAATAAAAGATTCTTTTCTGATAATTTTATGATTTTAATATTTGACAATTTTTGAGATATTCAAAAGACGGTAGTAGATATTTTTATACTAACTATAATGAGGTGCTATGAATGTAGTATTTTAAAAGCCTCATCTAAGTTGCACTAGTATTTTCACTGCACTCATCTGAAAACAATTATCATTAGAAGCCTACTTATTTTTATCTGAGTCAATGTTTAAAAAAATAAAGAAATACTGCATATGTTCCTGTCCATGTCTATGGAAATACCTGAATTTATAGATATAAACTTGGGGCACAGTGACAGTGTGTTTTAAATAAGTTAATTTTTTGTTAGAATTTTTTCTGATATTTTGCCCCAAAATAAAATTCAACTGTCAGACATTTTTTAAAGTTTACTTAAAAATAATGATATTTTTCTTCTCATCTTCTTGTATTAACATTTTATATATATGCAAAATTGAATAAATTAATTGTAGCTAAAAGGTATTAATATAGAGATAGGCTCTATAACACTTAATATTGTATTTTAATATTTATATGTTTTCTTAAAGGCCTCCCAAATTGTACAAGTTTCTGGCACTGTAAAACCTGCATTGCCCTTTCTCTTGATCACACACACCTGATCTGTATCCCAAGGCATACCTGTGATTTGCTCTAGACATTTACACCCAGATGTGCTTTCTCTGGAACTCATACAGGCATCCCAAACTCAGTATGTACAAGCTGAATCTGTATCTATACTTTAACTTTCTCTTCTGGTAATCTCTATATTAGGAATTTAATTCTCACACAGCTAGTCAACAAACTAAGAAATGAGGCAGGTTTCCTTAATGTCCCAAAACATAGAATAAAATTCATTTCACGCATGGTACACAGTATCTGAATGTGACTGACCACGATTGGCCTCTCTTGCTAAACTTACCCATACATTTACCATGAACCTTCCTCATCATTCAGAGACCCCATTAAACCAGTAACTCCTCTACACCTTTGAATTTGCTATGTCTCCTAATTATCCATCTTGCATTCTAATTTAGTCATTGAAACCTGGGCTTACACTTATCATCACTATCTGTAAGTTCTTTTTGAAAATTTCATCAGTATTCACCCATTCTCTTAGAATGTACGCTTTCATGACAGCATTGTATATTGAATCTCTAGTAGAGTTCTTTTTAAGTCAAAATTAATTAAAATGTATTGTGTTCATTCCTCACTCCATCAGAGAACTTTAATTACCATTATGAAAACCCTATTTTATTCATTTTTATATCCTTATAGTTTAACAACAATAGAACAAGCACCCAGTAAGTATGTTGAGTGAATGAATGCATTTACTGATTTAATTTGCATGAACCGTTTATGTTCCAATCTAGCACCAAACCCTCCACTTGTGCTCATGACCCCATCCTGTTATCTTCTATTTATTCAGGACATCATGTGAATAACTGTCTCATCTGTCTCTTGTACCTCTTGTATGATATTTCTCCTCTTTAATAGATTTATTTCCATTGAATCAAATGTGCTATAATATTTCCCATCTTTAAAAAGGCCACACCTCACCATATTATGGCCACACCTCACCTCCAGTTATTATGCTAATTATTTTTTCCTTTATAACCAAATCTGTTTGAAAGAATTGCCTAAATGTATCATTAATACCGGTTGTGTTATTGTGACTTAGATTCTGTGTATTCAGTTTTGTTCTTACCTTCCACTTCATCACTTCTGCTCAAGCCAAGGGCACCAATAATATTCATATTGTGAAATGTTTACTTGTTGTTTTTATCTTCCTGGATTTATTCGATGCATCTGACATGGTGGATAAGATTCTTCTCCTTAAAACACTGTCTTCACTTAACCTCTCTTCCCACCTCAGTAGCTGGGTCCTTCTGGTCTTTCTGTGATCTCTGCCCTCTTCATTTGGAGAAACCTGGAGCTCTCTAGGAAGCCCCCCGAACCTCCCTGCCGTTTTTTGTTTGTTCGTTTTTTGCCTTTCTGTATATATGCATGTTATCTCAAGTACTGTCATGCTTTAAATATCACTCATATGGAGACATTTCAAAAATTTGTAAGTCTAGGTCAAATGTCACCCTTGAACTACAGACATTCCAAAAATATGTGTCGTGTCCCTCCTTCTAGAAAATAGATATCTCACACTTAGCACATTCAAAACTCTAAATTAACTTCTCTATTCAGCTCCAGTAAAGAGTAATGTTACTCTTTAGGTTTCATAGGATCCAGTACTTGGAGTTATCCTACGCTCTTCTTTCATATTCTTGATCCCAAGTACATTATGAAATTATCAGTAAACACTGTTGAGTCTACCTTCAAAATACATCCAGTGTCACTTCTAACTATCTTTACTGCCAGTACCCTGGTCTAAGCTACCATTGCATCTTACTGGGTTTATTGTAACGTGTTCCATAATTTTACAATTTTAGTGTTCTCCCTAATTTTGTCCTTGTGCCTAAAGTGAATCCTGAATTCAACAGCCAAATGATCCTTTGGAAATTAAATTAAATCAGATGAATTTACCTGAAACTGTCCCAGGGCTCTCCCCCTTTTACTCAAGAGTTCTCTCCCTACACTGCAATGCAAGGCCCTGGAAGACTTTTTTTTTCTGTGTCTTAAAATGCTCTCCATCTATTCATTTTCTGACGTTGTATCTCACTAGTTCCTGCCTTTCATTTCATTCCCATCACTCTGTGGTTATTAATCCTCAATCATGTCAAGCATGTCCATACCTCAGGACCTTCATACTCTGTTTCCTTAGAGTAAGATATTCATTCCCCTATATGTGATGTAGGCAACACTTTCTTCAGCTCTATGATGCAATTTTACAACACAAACCAGGCTATTTTTTAATATACTATGTAGCTCTCCCCTCCTCTTCATGAGCATCTTCTACTGCATATCCTTCCTAGAGATTTACTGCATAGTGCTTATTACAATCTTTCCCACCTAATATTTACTTCTCTATTAGTGTCCAACGTATTTGATTAACAAAACAGACAGAAAAACCTTTTCTCAAAATTACTATTTTCAGATGCTTTGGAAAAAATTATTCTACTTCAATTAATTTTCTTTTTAAAAAATTTTCTCCAATATTCATTTCTAGCCACAATCATTTACCTTGAAAACATTTCTTACTCTCTGCATTTCCAGTCATTGAAGTCATTAAATTTTACCTACTTTTTATTATTGTCATTGCACTTTGCTTTCATTTCTCTTATATTATTCAGTTAATTTTCTTAGACTTTCTCAAATTTGAAAACTGCAGCATATACAACTTTCTTTAATTTTATTGCTATTTTGGTGTTTTATTTAGAATACATAAAAGATACTAGACTTGAAAACACTATTACATTTAAGTAGGAAATAGCCATCCTAGCTTGTTTAACAGGTTTTTTTCAGGGCATATTTTAAAAAGAAATACATACACAAACACACACATAACATACACACAGGTAATTATCATTGAAGTACTTTGTGAGTATCCTACCATTAAATTTTTATTAAATTTATTCTACCATGGGTTTGACAATTGTCATATAAAAATGACTGCTTCATTGAAATGTCCTTAATGATTATTTTTAATTAATTTCTACCAAAGCCACCCACCATTATTTACTGATTTTTTAAAAAATGTATTTTCATGTGTAATGATTTGACTACATAAAAATTTATACATTGGACAAATACATTTAAAAAACAAATAAAATAATATGTATAAAGTACAAATAAAATTGTAAAAACTTTGTGCAACCTTTTAAATATAACGAAACTTGTGGTTAAAAATGGATATAGTGAACAATTTATTACATTTAGTCAATAGCAATTATAATGTGGCTAACAACATCATGCTAGTTATTGACATGAAGATCTCTGACAGGAGAAATCCAAGTACTTTTCATAGGTACATAAAGTATAAAAATAGAAATATAAAAAATGATAATTTTTTCATTATATTTTACAATATTCTTTAACCAAATGTTTTATTACAGCAATCATTCTAGTCTTCCTTTAATTCCATACTGAGTCAAAATAGCAGGTATATATAGAAAAAACTGAATTTAACTCAGGTTAATGTTTGTTTTTATTCACCATGTATTAATTCCTTAATATTACATTGTACTTCCATAGATGAAGTGCAGGCCACTTTTCAAATAGAGATCACATGCTTGTGGAATGTCCAGGTCATGTTCCTGTGCCACAGGTAGTAATTACCACACTATTTATCATCAAAGGGGTTGTCTGCAAAAGGGCCATGTGCACCTTCTGCTCTGCAATTGTTACAAATAGAAGGATACTAAAAAATTAAAAATAAACCTCAAGGATGAAGAGCCACAACAAAATATTAATCAGTTTCCAGCTGAGTTGGTATTACCACTAAGACATACTTTGAAGTAAGCAAAGGACCTATCCTTGGGCAGAAAAGAGTGAACATAAAGGTAGTGTTTTGAAAGTCTCTCATCTTCTTTGTCATATTTGCTTCTTAAATTACCCATTCTTCTTAGTATTAGAATTTAAAAGCTTCCAACGAGGCTTTGAAACTGATATCCTCTTGAAGTTGTTGAAGTGGAAGTTGCCATCTCTATTAAAGTTTTTTTTTATTATGATAAATAATTCCTATAAATTGCCTGGTGCTTTTATAACCAAATACCTCCAAACGTATTTCATTTCTTTATCTAAAGAAATTTCCTCAGCCAAGAAAAATGTATGCAAATGAAATATCTGTCTTTTATATAAAACATTTAATTTAATGCCTAATACCAAAATGTTATATAATTTTTATATGTGGCTTATTGAATTAGATAACTAAAGTATTCAGATTCGCTATCTTGTTTTCCAATTCACAGTGAAATAACTTTTATGATTGGTCAAAAATTATGCATTTTAAAAAGTGCTCTGTCTTTTAAAATTTAATTTATTGGGGAAATAATTATACAGAACTATTTGAACTCATCCTAATTTTTACTTTTGATAAGTTATATGCATAATATTTACTGTAAATTTATGACAAACATACCTAAACCCAGTGGTGGACACAAGTGCTTAATTTCTAGCTTGTTAGTGCTTTATATTACCTCCATGGTATAGCTTGCACTTTGACACTTAACATATATTCTCACACACACACACACACACAACTACACACAGACATCTTCGTCTTATAACTGGAGCAAAATGTAATCTAATTATGCTATCAGATTTAAGTAAAAGCATTTTCTACCAGTTAGTCCTTAGAAGTTAAATTATAAATATATATAAGATAGTCATTATAATTTTCATCAAATATTGGCTACGTCTTCTCAGTGGAATAATGTTACTAGAAGCAGCAGCCAGGAAATTGCCCTGCAAGAGGGTAGGTCCCCTCCCTCTGTCTCCCAACAAGCCAACTCTATGGCTTGTTGATTTGGGCTACATGAGCACTAGAATTAATTCAACAGAAGTGGTCATTTGTATTCAAATTAACTAAGACTTTGGGCATTTATTAACCCCCTTTCAATCTATGAAGTAACAAAAATAATTTTGAATTATCTAAATTATATCAACTTTGTTTTCAGTTTTTATACAACAAAAAGAATTTTTAACTTAGCCAGATTTCCACATGCAAATATTTTAAACTGTTTACATACATATAAGCCTACATCTGTTTCTTTCTTTTTGTATTTTCTCTCATTCATTTATAAAAATCTTACTCTTAGGTGTCAGTTTTACACTAAAAAAGAATGTTATATGTCTCCATTTGATTCCAATTTATCACCTTAGATATACTGCATAAAGTGAATAAGCCTTAACTACCTTAGCAGTGTGCAGGAATATTAAGACTATTTGCATATTTCAAAAATCCTCTTAATAAAATTAATTAAAAAATATTTGCCACGAAAAATTGTGGAACTAGTAAATTTTACTATTGTTTGCAAAGCCAGGTACAATAAGACCCTTTCCATTTCTTTCCAACATGTTATCGTTATTTAAGTACCTATGAGAACTTTGTGCAATAATTGTACTTGCTTGCAATTTTTATTATTTCTATTACATAGCAGGGAAGATGGGGCAATGAGGACCTCAGTGCCTTGAATGAAGTGAAGTGCTGAATATGCATCAATATGGCTAACCTTTCTCCCTTGGTGCAGGTCAAAAAGTAGCCAA
>PVJC01038778.1:0-16599 GCA_004026665.1 Murina feae | reverse complement strand
CATCAAGGCTTGGAGCAGGCACCCCCTCTATGTTGATCTCTCAGACTCTTGCCCTCCCCTGCATGTTGTTCTCTTTTTTGAGCTGTGGCCAGGGCTGGGTGCTGCCTGCCTCCCAAGCTTGCCTACTGCCCATCTTCCTCCAGCCACCAGAAAGCAGGAAAAACCCCGCCTCGTGGTCAGGCCAGCCTTTTCCTGCTCCTGATCCCCGGAAGGGACCTGGGAAGCTGCCAAGCAGGCTGCCAACTCTTTCCCACTCACCCATCCCCTGCAGCCTTGCTTTCCCACTCCCCGGTGCCCCGCAAAGGGCCTGGGCAGCCCACCAAGCAGGCCACTGACCCCGATGCCCCTCCAAGGGCCTGGACAGCTGCCAAGCAGGCCGCCAACCCCCTGCCACCTCTTACCCGCTCTCCGATGCCCCGCAAAAGGCCTGGGAAGCCCACCAAGCAGGCTGCCGACCCCCTGCCACCTCTTATCCACTCCTCGATGCCCCGCAAAGGGCTTGGGAAGCCCACCAAGCAGGCCACCATCCGCCTGCCGCCTCTTACCCGCTTCCCGGTGCCCTCCAACCCTGCCGCCTCTTTCCCACTCACGGGTCCTGGGTCCTGCGCTGTTCCACCCTGCAGCCGCTCTGTGCACTCGGGAGGTCCCTCAGCCCGGCCTGTGCCCTCTCTCAGTCTGGGACCCCTCAGGGGATGTCCACCTGCTGGCATGCCTGACCAGCCTGGGTGAGGGGCTTTAAGGCTGCCCACAGCTCCCATTGACCCAACGTCCCAGCAAGGCTGGCTGGATGCAGGTTTTTGGAGTTTGTTTATCTTCTATAATTGATACACTGTTCCTTTAAGGCAGCCTACTAACTACTAAGGAAGCCTCCTCTGCCTCACCTCACAGCGTCTATAATGAAACAATTGTTACTTTTACTGGTTAGGCCCGGGCTGCTCTTTCCTTCAGCTCCCGAGGATTCTATGATTGTTATATTGTTTCAAATCTGTGTTTCCCTAGAGCCAGTTTAAGCGGAGCGGACTCAGCTTCACTTTCGCTCCTGCCGCAATGGAAACTGCCGTTTACTCAGGTCTGTGAGTGGCGGCCTCCATGTTGGCTGGGCTAATTTGCATACAGCCGCTCTGATTGGCTGGTGGGCGTGGCTTACCCTGTCTTGGAGAAATGGTTAATTTTACTATTTCGCTTTTATTAGTTTAGATTTGTACTGGTCAAATATGTTAAAAGATAGCATAGGAAAAAAATATCCAGGATAGCCACTATGACATTACTGCTCAGAAGCATTTCTACACAGTGAGCAGTTAATATTTTCTGATTTGCCTAGCTTTTTTTTCTTATGGGTGATTTCACATCCTCAAGGAGATCAACACTTGCTTCATGTTAACCAATCAGAAGACTCCAAACTACACCATTTGTTTATAATGATTGGTTCAGAGTTGCTCATGGTGCTAAAGCACCATCAACCAGGGAACTAATCAGGAAAAAATAAGAAACAAACAATAAATAGGCCCAGCCGCTGCGTAATGGTAATTGTGCCATACACCAAATTCATGATGTTCCAGACACTGCTTTATCAAAGTTCTATTTTCGCTCTCTCTCTTTTTTTCCATTTCTTCCAACAAATTGCTTTTTAGGATTTAACTAATTATTTTACCTTCTTTCATGTTTGGATAAAGAGAAAGTGTATAATTTTTGCATTGCCATTTTTGGAAGCTGAGTACTTTAGGGAGAACTAACTTGGGAATCATATCCAGATAACTCAAACTGGCTAGGCTATCCCTTCACTTGCTAAGTTAAGTCTCTTCAACTTATATAAATTGCAGGAAGCAAAGCTTGTGGTTCAGCATCTCTCTGTAGGATGTGATTTGGTCATAAGTGATATGTCTAGCTAATTTGGTGAATTGCTGTTTGAGCTCATTTTCAGTTGAGGTTCTGCTGATAGAAGAAAGAATAAGCAGGCGAGCAGAGAATATGCTATATGCATCACTTATTGCTTATCTGTATTGCATTTGAGTAAGTGCTCTTTTTTTTGCTGTTGCCAAGTAAGTCATCATATTTTAGTTCTGCACTGAATCCCTCAGTAGGAGAGGAGATTTGAACAGATCCAGAGTGCAAGAAATAAAAATAATGCTCGTTTTGGCTCAAATGCTTCTCTCTCCAGTCTTTATCCCAGCACTCTCACTGGTCACTGGCACAATTCACACTAATCTGTATGAAACATTTTATAGAAATAATGGTGAGGTTTTATGTTAATGCTATTATCTAATCAAAAACTATATTCATGCCCTGACTGCTTTGGCTTAGTGGATAGAGCATCAGCCTGCAGACTCAAGAGTCCCAGGTTCAATTCCGGTCAAGGGCATGTACCTTGGTTGTGGGCACATCCCCAGTGGAGAGTATGCAGGAGGCAGCTGATTGATGTTTCTCTCTCATCGATGTTTCTAGCTCTCTATCCCTCTCCCTCCTTCTCGTAAAAAATCAATAAAATATATTTTTAAAAAGTATATTCATGATACATTACATAAACAAATTGAAAGACAAAAATCACATGATTATATCAATAGATGCAGAAAAAGCATTCAACAAAATCCAACATCTATTTTTGATAAAAACTCTCAGCAAAATGGAAATTCAGGGAGCATATCTCAACATGTTAAAGGCCATATATAACAAACCTACAGCAATCATAACCACTGGGCAAAAACTAAAAACGTTTCCCCTAAGAACAGGAACAGACAGGGATGTGCACATTCACCACTCTTATTCAACAATAGGGGCCCGGTGCACAAAATTCGTGCATGGAGGGGGAAGGTGGGGGTCCCTCAACCCAACCTGCCCCCTCTCACAGTCCGGAACCACTCAGTGGATGTCCTATGATGGCCCCAGTCTGCCAGGTGCTTTTTGTGTGTGTGTGTGTGCGCGTGTGTGTGTGTGTGTGTGCACCACCACTAGGGACCTGCCCCCAGCCGCATCTGAGACTCAGAGCAGTCCTCCTGTGTGTGTCTACCTGCTGGGGGCCTGCCCCCAGGCTTGGAGCAGGCACCCCCTCTATGTTGATCTCTCAAACTCTTGCCCTCCCTGCATTTTGTTCTCTTTTTTTGAGCTGTGGCCAGGGCTGGGTGCTGCCTGCCTCCCAAGCTTGCCTACTGCCCATCTTCCTCCAGCCACCAGGAAGCAGGGAAAACCCTGCCTCATGGTCAGGCCAGCCTTTTCCTGCTCCCTGATCCCCAAAAGGGATCTGGGGAGCTGCCAATCAGGCCCCCAGCCCCCAAGAGCTTGCTTTCCCACTCCCCAGTGCCCCCCAAAGGGCCTGGGGAGCCACCAAGCAGGCCAAGACGCCCCTGCTACCTCTTTCCCACTCACCGGTACCCTGCTGCCTTGCTTTCCCACTCCCCGGTGCCCCACAAAGGGCCTGGGAAGCCGCCAAGCAGACCCCTGACCCCCACTGCCTCTTTCCCACTCCCCAATGCCCCTCAAAGGGCCTGGGAAGCCGCCAAGCAGGCCGCCAACCCTGCTACCTCTTTCCCACTCATGGGTCCTGGGTCCTGCGCTGTTCCACCCTGTAGCCGCTCTGTGTACTCGGGAGGTCCCTCAGCCCAGCCTGTGCCCTCTCGCAGTCTGGGACCCCTCTGAGGATGTCCACCTGCTGGCGTGCCTGACCAGCCTGGGTGAGGGGCTGATGGCTGTGTGCAGGCTGGCCAAGCCCCCCAGGAACGTCCCTCACCCCATTGGGTTGTGGCCAGCATGGGTGATGGGCTGATTGGTGCTTTCAGGCTTTAAGGCTGCCCACAGCTCCCATTGACCCAATGTCCCAGCAAGGCTGGCTGGAGGCAAGTTTCTGGGGTTTGTTTATCTTCTATAATTGATACACTGTTCCTTTAAGGCGAGGCCTCCTAGTACTCGTACTAAGGAAGCCTCTTCTCTGCTTCACCTCGCGGTGTCTATAATGAGACAATGTTACTCTTAGTAGTCAGGCCAGGCCTGCTGTTTCCTTCAGCTCCCGAGGATTCTATGATTGTTATTATGTTGCAAATGTGCGTTTCGCTAGAGCCAGTTTAAGCGAGCAGGACCGCAGTTTCACTTTCACTCCTGCCGCAATGGAAGCTGCCATTTACTCAGGTCCGTGAGTGGCGGCCTCCATGTTGGCTGGGCTAATTTGCATACAGCCGCTCTGATTGGCTGGTGGACATGGCTTACCTCATCTCGGAGAAACGGTTAATTTCAATATTACGCTTTTATTAGTTAAGATAGTACTGGAAATTCTAGCCACAGCAATCAGACAAGAAGAAGAAATAAAAGTCATTCAAATTGTAAAGGAGTAAGAAAGACTAATTATTCTCAGATGACAAGATATTGTACATAGAAAACCCTAAAGACTCCACCAAAAAACTACTAGATTTAATAAATGAATTTGGCAATGTAGTAGGAAACAAAATCAACATCCAAAAATTGATGGCTTTTTAATACACTAATAATGAATTCTCAGAAAAAGAAACTAAACAATCCAATTTACTATTGTTACAAAAACAAATAAGATACTTAGGAACAAACTTAACCAAAGAGGCAAAAGACCTATAGAAAACTACAGGATGTTGAAAAAAGAGATATAAGATATAAAGAAGTGGAAGAATATACCATGTTCGTGGGTTGGTAGGATCAACATCATTAAAATGTCCATGCTATCCAAAGCAATCTACAGATTCAATGCAATCCCTATTGAAATACTAACGGCATATTTCACAGATCTAGAACCAATAATCCAAAAATTTATATGGAATCAAAGAGACCTCAAACAGCTGCAGCAATCTTAAGAAAAACAAAGTTGGAAGAATCATAATATCATGATTTCATGATATACTAGAAAGTCACTGTAATCAAAATAGCCTTGTACTGGTATAAGAACAGGGATATAGATCAATGGAACAGAACAGAGAACCCAAAAATCAACCCAAGCTATTATGCTCAATTAATATTTGACAAAAGAGGTAAGAGCATACAATGGAGTCAAGACAGTATCTTCAATAAATGGTGTTGGGAAAATTGGACAGATATATGCAAAAAAATGAAACTAGACCACCATCTTACACCATACACAAGAATAAACTAAAAATGGAAAAAATACTTATATGTAAGTTGTGAAACCATAAAAATCCTAGTAGAAAACAAAACACCTCATGTAGCAATATGTTTACAGATACATCCCCTAAGGCAAAGGAAACTAAGGAGAAAATAAACAAATGGAATTACATCAAACTAAAGAGCTCCCGCACAGCAAAAGAAACCATCTACAAAATGAAAGAGAGCCCACTATATGGGAGAACATATTTGGCAAGGACACAACTTATAAAGGGTTAATATCCAAAATATATAAGGCACTCCTACAACTTAAGAAAAGGAAGACAAATAATCCAAATAAAAAATGGACTAGGGATCTAAATAGACACTTCTCCACAGAGGACATACAGAGGGCCAAGGGACATATGAAAAAAATGCCCAAAGTCACAAATTACCTGAGAGATGTAAATTAAAATGACAATGAGGTATCATCTCACACCTATTAGAATGGGTACCATTAACACATGACAAATACTGATGAGGATGAGGAGAAAAGGCAACCCTAGTACACTGCTGGTAGGAATGCAGACTGGTGCAACCATTATGGAAGAAAAGTATGGAATTTCTTCAAATTAATTATGAATCTGCCATTTGACCCAGCGATCGCACTTTTAGGAATATATCCTATGAAGCAGCAATTAGAAAGAATGTATGCACCCCTATGCTCATAGCAGCACAATTTATAATAGCTAAGATCTGGAAACAGCCCAAGTGCTCATTAGTAAATGAGTGGATAAAAAAATCTGTGGTATATTTATACAATGGAATACTATGCAGCGGTATAAAAGAATTTCTCACCCTTTGAGACAGCATGGAGGGACCTGGAGAGTGCCATGCTAAGTGAAATAAGTCAGTCTGAGAAAGATAAGCATCACATGATCACACTCATATGTTGTATCTATGTAATAAAATAAACTGATAAACAGAGTGGACCCAGAGAGGGAACTTGGGGTAGGGTGAGTAGGTGGAAGGTAATCAACTAAAGACCTGTGTGCATATATGCATAACCCATGGACACAAACAATAGGGTGTTGAAGGGCTGAGGTAGGGGTGGTCTGGAGGGGGTCAAAGAGGGAAAAAGAGTGACATATGTAAATAAAGAATTATTTAATTAATAAATAAATAAATATTTGTTCTTCTGATAAAAAATGCATTATTTTTTAAATGCAGAAATATGTAAGAAAAAGTAAAATTTACCTGAAGTTCCACCTCTCAGAAGCCCAATAACATTCCAGTCCCCATCACTTATCTCTGTTCATGTATATCTACCCATATGCTATTATTTAAATACTAGGGGCCCAGTGCACAAAATTCATGCACTGCTGGGGGGGGGGGTGTTCCTCAACCCAGCCCTTCCCCTCTCACAAACTGGGAGCCCTCAGGGGATGTCCTACTGAGAGCTCAGGTCCACTCCTGCTCCCCTTGGGGAAAGGGCCTAAGCTGCAGTCTGGTCTCCCTTTGTGGGAGGCGACCAGGCTAATCAGGGAAAGACAACAGCCCCATCACCCTGCTGCTTCAGCCACTGCCAGTCACCGCTGCAGGAGGATAATTGAATAATTTGTAGTTCATCCATGCTAGGATTTATTATACAACTATTAAAAAGAAATGTGTTGATTTTATCCCAGTCACCCTTTCAGGATTTTAACAGTATGTGGCAAGGTGGAAAAAGCAACATAAAGAGAAGTATATGAAATATGAGTCTATTTTAAGGTAAAATATATTTATATAATACTAGGGGCCCGGTGCACAAAAATTTGTGCACTCGAGAGGTCCCTCAGCCCAGCCTGTGCCCCTTCACAGTCTGGGACCCCTCTGGGGATGTGCACCTGCTGGCATGCCTGACCAGCCTGGGTGAGGAGCTGATGGCTGTTTGCAGGCTGCCCACAGTCCCTGCAAACAATGGAATACTATGGTGTTTTTATCAACACAGACTCCAGTCCCTTCACCATGAAGAAATGACAACTTTCTTTAGGCATTTTTCAAGATGTGTCTTTCATAGGATATGACATTTCTTTCTTTATTATTTTTTTATCCTCACCTGAGGATATGTTTCCTTTGATTTTTAGAGAATGTGGAAGAGAAGGGAAAAACAGAGAGAAACATCAAAGTGAGAGGAACACTTTGGTTGGTTGCCTCCTGCATATGCCCTGACTTGGGCCCTGGCCAGGGAGGAGCCTGCAACCTAGGTACATGCCCTTGGTCAGAATTGAACCCAGACCCTGCAGTCAGCAGGCCAAGGCATTATCCACTGAGCCAAACCGGCTAGGGCAGAATATGACATTTCTTAGCCCTCCAGCAGCAGACCTTTGTTTTTTTCACCAGGAGTGTGGTGAAAAACCCTAGATCACCTTTTTGGATTCTTATTACCCAAGTTACTAAGAATATTACCAGTGGCATACAAGGAGCTTAGCCAATGAGTGGTAAGAAGAGGTGTTTCCTCTGTAGTTCACACCAATTGCCGGCTCAGCCTCCCACCCAGGCCTGAAGCCTCAGCCCGAGGCATTGACCCCCATCACCCTCTGATCAATGGATTGGATTGGCCCTTCACCCAGGCCTGACACCTCTGGCCAAGGCGTCAGGCCTGGGCAGGGGACCCCCAGACCCCTCTGATTACCTGCTCTGCCCCCACCCAGGCCTGACACCTCTGGCCCAGACTTTAGGCTTGGGCAGGGCCCCCCCCTAGCTCTGATGTCCAGCTCCAACCCTGCCCAGGAGCCCTCTGGCTCAGGTCTTCCTATGCTGTTCAAGTCCCATATGGGGCCTACCTCGGAGTGACCTGGGTACTGATGATGTTTCTGGAACCCAGGCCACTGGGTATCTATGTATGCAAATTAACCACCATTTTTATTGGGTTTATTTGCATACTCATCCGATTGGCTGGTGAGTGTAGCAGAGTGACACTAATTTGCATGTTACTCTTTTATTAGTGTAGATGATCATAGTAACATGATCTTTTTTAAATTTCATGAACAGTGTTATGTTTCCTTCCATGTACTTCTTTCTCCTAATCAATCATATACAAATATCCTAATAAAAGCATAATATTAAAATTAACCATTTCTTTGGGATGCCTAAGCCACACCCACCAGCCAATCAGAGCGACTGTATGCAAATTAACCCAGCCAACATGGAGGCCGCCACTCACGGACCTGAGTAAACGGCAGCTTCCATTGTAGCAGGATTGAAATTGAAACTGCGGTGGGCTCCGCTTATCCTGGCTCAAGGCAAAACATGTTTGCAACAAAATATCAATCATAGAATCCTCGGGAACTGAAGGAAACAGCAGGCCTGGCCTGACTACTAAGAGTAATATTGTCTCATTATAGAAGCAGAGAGGTGAAGCAGAGAGGAGGTTTTGTTACTAGGCCCTGGCTTAAAGGAACAGTGCATCAATTATAGAAGATAAACAAACCCCAGAAACCTGCTTCGAGCCAGCCTTGCTGGGACATTGGGTCAATGGGAGCTGTGGGGAGCCTGAAAGTGCCCCTGAGCCCATCACCCATGCTGGCCACAACCCAGTGGGGTGAGGGACGTTACTGGGGGGCTTGGCCAGCCTGCAAACAGACATCAGCCCCTCACCCAGGCTGGCCACGTACCCCAGTAGGGACCCAAAACCTGAAGGGACTGTGGGCAGCCTGCAAACAGCCATCAGCCCCTCACCCAGGCTGATCAGGCATGCCAGCAGGTGCACATCCCCAGAGGGGTCCCAGACTGTGAAGGGGTACAGGTTGGGCTGAGGGACCTCCCGAGTGCACAAATTTTTGTGCACCGGGCCCCTAGTATTATATAAATATATTTTACCTTAGAATAGACTCATATTTCATATACTTCTCTTTATGTTGCTTTTCCCACCTTGCCACATACTGTTAAAATCCTGAAAGGGTGACTGGGATAAAATCAACACATTTCTTTTTAATAGTTGTATAATAAATCCTAGCATGAATGAACTACAAATTATTCAATTATCCCCCTATTTATGAGCATCCAGATTATTTCTAATTTTATTGCTATCACAAATAATAATGCAATAGACATCTTCATATTCTGGTGCTTTTATTTTTATAAAATAGTGTCTCAAAGTGAAGCAGGAATTTTGGGGGAACATAGGCAGGCTTTGGGATTTTTTAGAATTTGGGTCCATGGAAAAGTTCAGGGCTGCAGACTGGGAGAAGGTACATTTCCATAACACAAGGAAGCCAGGTGTACTGACATCTCCATAAGACAAGGGAGCAGCAACAGTGGCATTTACATAAGATAAGGGAACTGGAAGTAGCCAGGAAAGGTTTATATTTACAAAGTGAAGAGAAGGAAGCCCTTCATTCAGATGGAAAAGAAGAAAGCCCAGATATATGGAAGGACTATGAGGAAGGAGGGCCTCAGGAATCACCATAGTAACCAATTCGGAATATTGACCAATCAGAGGGGATATCAGGACACAGGAACTGAAGCCTTTATAAACCAAAGGATCTCTGTGGGATCCTTCCCTCCCCCACCCCCCCCCTGCTATGTGGGAGTCCATTTTGTGGGACTCTCCCCTCTGCCTATGTGGGAGCCTGTACTTGTTCTTCAATAAATCTTCATCTTTGCTATATACCACTTTCTGCCCGTGAATTCATTCTTCGATTCCAGAGGACAAAGAATTCAGGTTCCAGTCCAAAAATTCAGTATCAGAAGTAGAATTGTTAATCCAGAAGAGTGCATGGTATGTATATACAGATATATGTTTGATGTTAATGATGTTATCAAAATCTTTTCCAAAAAAGCCTAAAGAGTTCCCATGTCTGCAGCAGTGTATAATGTCATGTTCCTTGCAAGCTAACAGGCAACTGGACACAAATTGTTTGTTTTAAAATTTTATTGTCCTCCATTTTCACCCTCATTGCCCACCTCCACCCAGCCCCTGCCCACCCTCTCCCCTGATAGTCTTCATCACACTATTATCTGTGTCCATGGGCTATGTATATATGTTCTTTAGTTAATCCCTTCACTTTCCTTTATCCAGTCCTCCCACCTGCCTCGGATATTTGTCAGTGTGTTACATAAATCCATACCTCTGTTTCTATTTTGTTCATCAGCTTATTTTGTTCATTAGATTCCACATATAAGTGAGATTATATGGTATTTGTCTTTCCCTGGTTGATTTATTTCACTTAACATAATAATCTCCAGGTCCATCAATGGTGTTGCAAAGGGTTGAATGAGTAGTGATATTTCATTGTTACTTCAGTTTCCATTTCCCTAGTAACAGTTTGACAAAAATGTTTTTCCCCCTATATTTATTGGCCATTTAGGTGTTCTAATCAGTAAAACGCCTATTCATTTCCCTTGCCCATTTTTGTCTAGGCTGTCTTCCTTTTACATAACCATTAAAATCACAATGATGGTTATTTGAAGAGCCTGAGGGATACTGTGATCCCTAATGTTTGTCTTTCCTGATGTGACCCTCTGTACTCATCTCTCCTTACATATGGCACAGTTGGCCAACTGCTCTCTTTAAGCATGTTTACTCCTTCTCTGAGAGGCCTGAAAACCCTCCCAGTAGGAAGCTTGTTCGGGTGAAAATGATTGATGCTTTCTTTGGCTTTGGAGAATATTGCTACATACCAATAGTCATGAATAGATTCATGGAGGAAGAAAAGGATTATTTGCTTTTTAAAAATGTATTTCTCGTTTATCTAAGTATCTATTTATAGTACAACCTAAAAAATAATTTATTTCCATAATGTCCTCAAATAAGCTGTGAATACTTACATGATACATTTCAACGGTGGCTAGTGGTTCTTTGGTGCTATTATTTGCAAGTAAATGTGAAGAGCATATTGCACAGCCCAATTCTTTTCATTTACTCCAGGCCATTGGTAATCAGATTAATTCAAGTTGTGGAGAATATTTATTATTTGTGGAGACATGGGTTATGTATCAGCTCTATAGCTTTGTTTGAAAGCACTAAGTTTCTCAGCAGAGTAGCTGAAGCTTGAGGGCTAGTGGGCCACAGAAATATGTAAATATTTAGCTCTGTTTGTTCTGGCAAACTTCTGAGTGCAGCCCTGGCGATCTTGGCTCCCAGCAGTGTGTGGCCAGACTTTACCTATATCTCTGAGTGTATTTGACTTTTCATTTATCTATCAGATGCCTCATTCTCATCACTTCCTCCAAGACAATTTTCAGACCCAATTTCTTCCTGATGGGACTGACAAAGTGGCTGATAAATCTTCAGTCTGAATGGCAGATTCCAAACAATATAGCCAGAACAAGTACGTCAGAGCTAGAAATATAATATGCTCTCTAATTCTCAGAGCTCCCTTGTAAAAGATGGTACACGCATATGCTGACAGCAGGGCAACTTGTAAGAAACTTGGGCTCTGCATGAGACATACAATGGGAGTCAGGGTTTTCTCAGCCCCTCAGGTGTGCCTCAGCCACAGAGCAATCTGCACTTTCAGCCACACTTGAATTGTGAAACACTTCTAATTTACTCACAAATCCTGCTTTTCTTGAAGTGATTCTTTCCCTTGAAGGAATCTTTTAATTACTATCCTCTGGACTAACCATCCAAGCTGCAAAATCCTGAAAGCAGCAGAGTGCCCCTCCATGACTGGTGCAGCCTCAGCAGGTTTCCCTGCAGAGGGAAGCAATTTCCATCAGCCACTTCCTGCCAAGCCCCAAAATGAGTGGCTATGTTGTTCCAGATATCACTGTGTTATCTATAAGAACAGAAAACTTTAAAGGGGATATTTTCAGAATCTGAAAATTGTCACGAAGCTTTTATGAAAAACAAAACAAAAGATACCACGGGCCCTTTTGGGTTAATAATATCCTTTCCTTGTGAGAGGAAATTTTGTTCTGCTCTACTGTGGTGTGAAGTTACCACAGGAAAAGCTATACAAGCAACCATGAATTTTTCCTATCCTTGCTGTACTCTTGCTGGGCCCCTCCTAAGTCAAAGTATAATACAGTTGTAAATAGCAATGAGTAAAGTAACATGGTTGAATATTAAACTTACACTTAGTTGCATACTATTCTAAGCATCTGAGCAACAACCAAATTTCTGCTAAAAACAAATAAAACAGAAAACATATGTAAATGAACTTGGAATATGTGCTTTTCCATTCTTTTATCAGTGTACAATGTTGATACAAAGCTGTTCTATCTACCAAGATGAGGTAGCCAACTAGGTCCAGTCCAAGTCTCATCATTTAAAAAGTTGCACCAATTGCTTGTAGGTTTAGGCTTAATGAAAGGTGTGATTACAGGTTGGAATAAGATGAGTCACTGCACCAAACTTAGTTATAAAATAGTAGAGCTAGAAAAGACTTATAGATGAGATCCAACTTTTTTGTCTGTCTCAGTGTTATATTAATGAAACCATATAAGACTATATTTTCTAAAACATATTTTGTGAAGCAAATAAACAAAGCTATGTACTCTGCCAGAGAGAGAGTTTTATGACCTTCACCATAGAAAATGATCTAAGTTGGTTTTACCTAGTATTTCTCAAATAAATTTGATCACAGAACTCTTTTTTCCCTGTTATCCCTATTAACATCCTGTAGAACCACTGATATACAGAAATAAACTTTGAATATTGTTGACCAAATGATTACAATCACCAGATCTCCAGAGAGAATTTTAAACTGTCCTTCAGAGATTTATGCCATCCTCTCACAAATGTTAAGCATTATTCTTGAAAACTATCTTTTGATAAATTGGTCTCCATATTTTAAAAAATGGGGATCCCTGGGCTCTTATTATTAAGGGGGAAGAGCAAAGCTTATTAGCTCCCTATTATTTCTACAGGGTAAAAACCACTTGAGTCCCCTTTCTGAGAAGAAGGACTCAGGGAACACACTTTCTATTTCTATTTTTATGACTGCTTTTCTTCTGGGTGAGATTGGGGCAAAATCACTGCTGTTGTGTAGCTTGATCACTTGGTTTTCTCTTCTGTAACTACATGTGAACGTGGGTTATAAGCATCCATGGACTCATTTGTAAGTGTCTTGCATTGTAGACCCAACTCTCCCTTGATTGGGTCTTGAATTAAGATTTGTGGGGCTGAGTAATGGAAATGAAGTGGTGAGTGAAGAAAGGGAAGTAAGCAAAGTAACAAAGCACCTTACTTGGATCTCAGGCCCAAGCCATGCCCTGCAACACAAGAAACCATGACTATTTAGGCTAGTAAAACTGATTCTATCTTTTAATTGTCATCTGGTTGCTTGTGTCTGTTCTTAATTTGGTTTTGAAAATTTGGAAACCAGAAGTGAGGAGGAAAATAAGTAATTGGCACCCTCCATCCCCAGCACCTAATGCATTAAGCATCTGCCTCCTGGTGGTCAGTGCACATCAAAGCTTAATGCAGGAGCTGCCCCCAGACCGCAGGCCCCAGGCCATCTAAGGAGGGTGCCAATGGGGAACCCCAATCACCCTGCCAGTCGCCCCACAGATTGGCCCTGATATCCAGCCAGGCCTAGGGACCCTACCCTTGCACGAATTTCATGCACTGAGCCTCTAGTTATCCTTATAATACCTTTTCATCAGTTATAAATGATTATGAGGTCACCCTGCAGCAATTTCTTCCTCAGCTCAAATAATTCTAAGTTCTTTTTTCTTTTGCTCCCCATAGGTCCATTTGCCAACTCTAATTATTTTTGTTGCTCTTTATGGTTCATTTCCAACTTTCCCAATCACTTAAAAAATATAGAGCTTCAAATGGGACAAAATCTTCGTTGGTCCTGGCTTAGTCTGAGCTTCTAGTTTTCAGGCCAGTATTTTTATGCTCAGTAGTGTATGCAAGTGTATCGCCATGTTATATTAGTTTTAATGACTGTAGACTGGCACTGATGACCCCACTCTGGGGCTTACTATACTGTACACTCCTATATTGTGAGGGTGCTTAACAACCATGATATTATGATGATGGCATCAGCTAAGCATTTCTTATAAGTATCAGTAGTACTCATTTTTTCTAAGTGGTTCACAGTATATGCTATTCCTAGTGGACCAAACGGCTTTTTTTTTTAATGATTCTAAAAATATTTTGTTTAACTTTTCCTTGTGGTTTAGGCTAAAATTTCACATTCATTTTAAAACCTTCATAATATTTAGTCAAATTTACAAATGGTCATTATAATCTTGAGTTTGTTATTCAATTCCTACCTATTACATTGTTTTGCTATGTACACTTAATGTTAAGATCTTTGCATATATAAAGTAAGACATAGTTTATAGTAATTTGCACGTTGCTTTCACAATATGTTTTTCTTTATTCATTTGCTTGACAAATAGTATATCTTGACAGTGTGTCAGAAATGTGCTGGGCATTAATGGGGTAAAGGTAAATACAACATTGTGACTGACCTCAAGAAGTTCACATTCTGGAGTCCATGGGAACAATTGTAATACCATGTGGTAAGTGCACAGAAGAGGAAGCAGTGCTTTCTACATGGGCTAGGAGAAGGGTTTATAAGAAAAGAGCAGTTGTTTGAGGTTCACAATAGAAGAGCCAATAGGTTGCAATAGGGGAGTGAAGGAGAGAAAACTACAAACAGAAAGTGGGCACAGATGTTGAAGGTCTTTAATACGCCCAAGCATTGACTCAGTGTACTTACTCAGTACCTAGGCAGTGTATTATCACCCAGTCTTACAGATGACAAATCCAGGGACCAGAGAGACACATGAATAAAATGTTAGAAGAAAGATAAGTTCTAGACTTTTGGCTCCTAGGCCATTTCTCTTTCTTCATGAAATGTCTGTCTTTAAAGTGAAAGGAAGACAAGAAATGTCTATGATTTTAATGCCCAATTTTTTTCTAAAGTTTATATTTTATATGAGATAAAACATGTTTCTTACAAAATATAAATGAAGAATAAATAAAAATCATAAGATAATAATACCTTGACATATTTCCTGTTATTTCTATATATAAATATGCACATCTAATCTAATAAAAGAGTAATATGCAAATTAACCATCACTCTGAGACACCTAAGCCACGCCCACCAGCCAAGCCATGCCTACCAGACAATCAGAACAGCTGTATGCAAATTAACCCAGCCAAGATGGTGGCCAGCAGCCACGAAGCTAGAGCAAACAGGAGGCTTCTGTTTGGAGGAAATTGCCTGCTCTGGCCAACAAAGTTTCAATTATAGAAGCCACAGAGCTGAAGCAAAAACCTGCCTAGGCAAGCTGTGGCCTCTGCTTAAGGCAACAACGTTTCAATTATAGAAGATAAATAAACCCCAGAAACCTGCTTCCAGCCAACCTCGCCAGGACCTTGGGTCAATGGGAGCTGTGACCAGACTGCAAACAGCCATCAGCCCCTCACCCAGGCTGCTCAGGCATGCCAGTAGGGACTCAAACCCTAAGGGGCTGTGGGAACCCTGAAAACAGCCCTCAGCCCCTCACCCAGGCACCCCAGAAGGGACCCAAACCCTGAAGGGGCTGTGGGCAGCCTGAAAACAGCCCTCAGCCCCTCACCCAGGCTAGCCAGGCAAGGCAGCAGGTGGACATCCCCAGAGGGGTCCCAGACTGCGAGAGGGCACAGGCCAGGCTGAGGAACCTCCTTGAGTGCACAAATTTTTGTGCACAGGCCCCTAGTATCTAAACTAATAAAAGCAAAATATTAAAATTGACCGTTTCTTCGGGATGCCAACAGCCAATCAGAACCATGGTATGCAAATTAGCCCAGCCAAGATGGCGGAGGCTGGGGCGGCAACGGAGAGATCGCGATGTGGCACACGAGGGCGGAGGCCTGGCTTCCGCCCTAGCGGGCTCCATCGGATGGTTCCAGGCAGTGGCGGGCGGCTGTAGGGCCGGGGGGTGGCCCAGGCCCCCAGTTCTGTTGCCAGGGCTGGCAATAGAGAGATGGGGCTGGAAATAGAGAGATCGTGCCAGTGGTTGGTTCTGGGCGGTGTAGGAGCCTGCCCTGCCCTGAGGCTGGGGCTGGCAATAGAGCAATGGTGCCTGCGGTGGTTCCAGAAGGCGGTAAGCAGCCGCAAGGCCAGAGTTGGCAGCCAGGCCAGACACTGTGAGGCCTGAGAATAGAGCAATTGGGCCCACACGACCTCAGAGGCTCAGTGGCGGGGCTTGAATGGGGTACACCCTCGGGGTCATGCCCGAGCATCCTCCGCCCCTGCCAGAGTGTCTGCCACAGGTCCAGCCACCTGGCTCCACCCTGGAGGCCTCCATGGGGCATGTGCAAGTGTGTGCCTGGCTCCACTCCCGGTGTGTGTCTGCTCAGCAGCAAGGCCCCCCCAAGGGACCATGCACCAGCGTCCATCCCCTGGCCTGCGACCCAGCTCTGCACCAGGTGTGTCCCCTCAGTAGTGGAGGCCCACCAGGTATGTGCAATGGTAGGCCATCCGGCTGGAAATGTCCACGCCTGCACTCTCCAGCCATCCCACCCCCCAGTGCACGAACCCTGAGGGGCCTGTGGCCAGCCTGAAAACAGCCCTCAGCCCCTCACCCAGGCTGGCCATGCATGCCAGCAGG
>PVJC01038777.1:0-16604 GCA_004026665.1 Murina feae | reverse complement strand
TCTCTCCCTCCCTCCCTCCCTTCCCTACTCTCTCCTTCTCTCTCTCTCCTGAGAAACATCCCTTTCAATGTTCTAATGTGCTTTAATTCTAAAAATTCCATCTACATCTTGACTTTGTATCCTCCACCCTAAGTAACCACACTCACAAAGATTCTTCAGAGTTAAGACAGTCTTTAATTCCTCATCTGCCACTCACTCTCCACTTAATTTCAGATGATATCTATTCCCACAATGCTACTGATAAAGCTCTTTCGAATATCAACAAATACCTATGTTGTTAAACCTAGGGTCCTCTTTCCTGCTTGTATCTTACTTAATCATTCAAAATAGACTAGATTTTCCTTCAGTAACAAAAGACCCAAACAACAACAACAAGGGCTCATTTTTCACTCACATTACATGCCCATCACAGCTCAGCTATGCTGTGCTCCACTTTGCTTCCCCCCAGGAGCCAGGCTGGTGTAGTATGGTCACCCTAGAACACTGCTTGTGCGATAGCTAAAGAAATAAGGGTAGTGAAGTATGTGGTAGCTGCAAGTGACTCCTGGCACTTCTGGTCAAAGCAAGCCCACAGCCATTCATGGCTTCACCAGGGAGAGGCATTTGTAACTTACCACAGTCTACTTTCAAACAATATTGTACAATTTTGAATAATGCAATAACTCTGGAACAGTATCCTCCCACGACCCTCTCTCACAGTTCTTTGTGTCACTGGGCTACAAAACTTTACTCCTATAACTTTCCCTACATCTTCCTCCTTCTGTACTTATAACTCCCTCATAAGATTAGTTCCGCTTTATTCATCTCTTTTCTAAATCATAATTGTCTAATAACATCCTCTAAGAAAAACAATTCCTTAGTTTAGAGATTAACTTCTAATGCTTGCTATATGTACCTCAGAGGGAGTTGTAGAGATAAAATAGATAATGTACTCAAAAACACCTTTAATCTTTAAAAAGAATTACGAGCCCAGCCCATTTGGGTCAGTGGTTGAGCATCACCTCATGAACCAGGAGGTCACGATTTGATTCCCAGTCAGGGCATGTGTCTGGGTTGCAGGCTTGAACCCCAGTGTGGGATGTGCAGGAAACAGCCAATCAATGACTCTCTCTCACCGTTAATGTGTCTATCTCTCTCTCGCTCTCTCTTCCTCTTTGAAATCAATAAAAATATATTTTTAAAAAAGAATTACATATGAGTCTTCATGTTTGCCCAAGTATTTTTACAAGTAACATATATAGTCCTCAATAGAAACATAGTAAGGCATCTATGTAAGTTCAGTACTTTGAAAGGTGTGAATGGACATGAATGCAATTCAGGCTACTGAGCTATAATTTACTTTTATGCTTTCATAAAATGCAATTTGATAACCAAAGTATACTCTAAACATGGCAAATTTACTTTGCATATTTAACTGTGAAGGACAGCAAACTATTATTAAAGTGCACAGCATCAATATATTTACATTAAAAGAATTAAGATGATTAAAATCTTTTTGAAAGGCAAAACTGGATACTTTCAATTATATACTCTACTCCATCCTCTCCGATCTCAGTGAGCAGTTAATCATGATAGCCCAAAGTCGCAAAGCTGTATTTCTTTTGAAATATACTATAATTCAGATTTTACATCAAGTTGTAGTGACCTTCCTTTCAGTCAGTGTGAGTTAGTGGGGTTTTAAACTATTTTTTATCACATAAATACTGTAAATAGCAGTTGAACCTACAGCCATCCCTCCACATTTGAGAATTAGTTGCTAGAGGGGTCTAGAGAGAGAAGAATTGCTTTCATTGTATACTTTTTGTATTCCTTGAATTTCTTTACCATGAATATAAACTACTTTTTCTATTTAAAAAGCTGACTAATAAAACCATTGTCATATAATTTCATAATTTTATTGTGCATGTTCCATTATAGTTTATAAACTGCCAGTATGTATGAATACCTAGCTTTTATTATCATGTCTGAAAAGGTATTTGTGCACAATTGACTACTATTTGTTACACTTTAGTGATTATAAATATGAAGCATTTATATCTAATCTAATAAAAGAGTAATATGCAAATTGGCCCTCACTCTGTTACACCCACAAGCCATGCCCACCAACCAATCAGAAGCAAATATGCAAATTAACTCAGCTAAGATGGCAGCAGCCATGGAGCTGGAGTTGCCCTAGGCAGTGGAGGAAGCCAGGGCCCTGTGGCTCCTGAGCTCTACTCAAGGCTACAAAGTTTTTAATTCTAGAAAATAAACAAACCCCAGATACCTGCTGGGCTGGGATCTTGGGTTGCCAGGGACAACCCAGGCTTTGAGCGGAGGACCAAGGCAACAAATTTTCAATTATAGAAGTTGAATAAATCCCAGATACCTGCTTCCAGCCAGGCACCCCAGTAGGGACCCGAACCCTGAAGGGGCTGTGGGCAGCCTAAAATGGCCCTCTGCCCCTCACCCAGGCTGGCCAGGCATGCCAGCAGGTGGACATCCCCCAAGGGGTCCCAGACTGTGAAAGGGCACAGGCTGGGCTGAGGGATGCCCCCTGCCCCCGAGTGCACAAAAATTTTTGTGCACCAGGCCTCTGGTACTAAATATAATTAGTGATGAATAAAAACACTTTTTCTTGACAGTGTTAAATAACTAATAAAATATCAAAATTTAATTGATTCCCATTAAAATTAAAGTTTAATCAATAGGTTCACACTGAAGGCCACCACACAAATGCTTCAAAGGGTCTTTGGAACTCAGATAATGATGCAGTAAATTCTTCTTTAAAATGCAGTATGTCCCATGTCTTTTCTGCAGAATGTTAAGAATGATAAAAGTATCAGCTTCCTCCTTCCCTTTCAGGAAGGTATGCTGTGTTTAGCATGATTAACTTGTGTTTAATGTCATGGGTGGCTTCTGGGGGTGCAATCTTCTCTAAGTATGCTCATCAGTAGATTCTTTCTCCTCCTTTCCAGTCTTCTTTGCCTCTCAGACAGCTCAAGTAGCTCTATACTGGCTAAATAATTTAAACAAAAGTCCTATCCTCAAGTTTGAAGACTTACCACAACTCATACAGCACCAATTTCCATTTTAGGTATAGACTCCTATTCCATTCTTTCAAATTATATCCCTCCTCTTCAACCTTTGGAATAAGATTCATCTTTCCATCTTGTACATAACCCTGCGCAATTCTGTTTTTGACCAACCTTGTTACTTAAACGATTTCAGAGCTACCCATTAATCTTAGAATGAGTCAAAATCCTTGACCATGGCAAGACTATAAAGGATCTGGCATCTCTCTCTGATCACAATACCCCACTAATTTCTTCCTTGTTCCGGACACACCGGAGAGACAAGGTTTCTCTTCATTTCTTGAGCACACCATGGTTTCTACTATCTCTAGGTTTTCCCATCTGCTCTTAGCTCTGTCTAATTTTCACCTCCTTATGTCACTTATACATCATATCCACAGAAAAGCTTTTCCTGATGCATTTATGGCAGGACTGCCAAATTAGGAAATATATAAATAACAATGGTAACAGCATTAACAATAGCAGCAACATCCATGATAATAATACTTAATATGTTGGATATTCCTTTTTTATAGACTCTGTCTAGACATTTTGACATATATAACAATTTGTCTTTTAAACACCTTCAAGAAATAGACACCATTGTTGTCCCATTCTACAAACAAGAAAACTCAAGTCAATGAGCAACTTTGCCAAGAATTGAGGAGCTGAGCTTCACCACAGGCAGCCTGACTCCAGGTCCCACACTCTTAAACAGTGACGCATCATGATGCTTCATCAGCCTAAGGCAGAAAAGGCAGACATTTCAGGACACCAAGAGGTAAAGATTAGATTTTATAGGCCCTTCACCTTTGTTAAATACAATGTCAAATCCAATACTACTTGCACTGCTTACAGCCTTTCAATTACCCAGTTTCATCTGTTCCCTCAGTTGGAGCGATGCAATGATTCTTAGGGAGGGTCACAGAAAGGGGCCTGGGGCCTGGAAATTTTCCCTTGGGGCTCCTACAATGCCCATTCTCAAGATCTCTATGCAAGGAGTTATTCAATAGGTAGTGAACTGGCCTTTCTCCTTAAGGTTGCACAGCAAGTCCCTGTCAGCATCTTGGGCCTCTTCACTGAGTCCTGACCCTCAGAAAACCATCCATTGGAAGGCTCAATTTGGGACTTCTTAATGAACCAGTTACAAAGCTCCCATTTGGCCTTTTTCCTATGCTTGCCTCCTGTGCTTTTTAGCAAGTTCCAATACCTACCTTCATCCTTATGAAGATAAAATGAACCTGACATCACTGGTCTGTTATCACCTGAAAATACAGGTCAAATAGAAAGAGAAGTCCTCGGAAATTAAAGTGACTTCAAACAACAATTATCTTTCCCGGTACTATCAACATTTAATATTGCTCTCACAAAAGGATTCTGCTTGCTTCTCTATTATTTTGATATCCCACTATTTTTTGAGAATAATAGTCAGACGTTCCATACACTGTGTGGCCACAGGGGAAATTTAGCCAGCATTCAGACTTTCATGCATGAGCACCAAAGGAGGCATGAGAGGATTCAGCAGAGTGAAGGCCAGTCCTTCACAAATGTAGGGGCATAAATCAAGATTAGGTAAAGTCTGTTTTGATTGGTCCCATGAATAGTACTGGCATGCCCTATAGCATTCAGATGGCTGAATGCTGAAAGGAACAGAGTCCTAAATTATTACCGATGAAATGAGTGTAAAAAGGAACTATCTAGTGGGATCCATCTATATTTTTTTTTTTGTCTATCCATATTCTGCATGACGAGTCCAATGCAAGGCATGAAAGTCAAATCTGATGAGGAAACAGCTTCCTCTGGACAAAATTATTTCCTGCACAAAATTATTTCCCCTGATTCCACTGATAAACAGCTGATTTCCAAATAGAGCTTTCTCAAGATTCTCTTTTTTACAGAATAACGAATCACACGCCATGCTTTTAGCACAATAGTTCTGCGGAAACCAATGTGCCAGTTATTCTTTCCTGAACCATTTTCTACTTTTAAACATGATGATTGGACCCCTTAATCAATAGAGTCTTTAATTACCAGCAGAGAGAATGTTCTCCTACAGATAAGGGTAGCTCATGATCTCCCATTGCAGTATTTCCTTTGTAGTCCATAATGAAAGAGATTTCTCTTTTGGCAGGATCGTGCCACGTTTTAAGGCATGTGGTGAAGATATTTATTTGATGAATGACTTGGCAGCACAGTACTTCTACATTATATTCAGCCTAACGTTTTAGAAAGCCTCTTTATCTTAAGTAGGGCCAGCAGAGTCTGCCAACATGTGATACTTAAATACTTTGGGTATAGTTTAGTAGTCCAAGGGAACAATGGAATAAAATTAGCCTCAGCTTTTAAGAGTGGGTGTTAATTTTTGGAATTGTTTTTATCCAAAATGCTGGTTTTTACTGTACAGTTTCTTTTCTGTATTTGGAAACATTTAAACTATCTTGTGATCACACAGAATGCTGCACATGGTAGGAGAAAAGTGAGAGTACAGCCTACATGATATTGGGTATGAAATGGCTAACTATACATATCACACATACTTTAAGGTGCAAGGATGCAGTGAACTGATGCAGCCAAGAGGATAAGTTTAACAGTTTAATCTGAAAGTGTTATGGACACAATACTTCTATGTTGGGGGGAGTGGAAGGGTAATGATTAATTTTTACATGAAAACCTCAATTAGGAAGTTACTCATTTCCCCCCAAAGATACATAAGCATCCGCCTTTTTTGTTGTCAGGCAGCAGAGAACAAAGGAACTGAAAATATACACAACTAGTCAGGGAGTTTATTTTAAAGAACAGAAATGAAGCTTCAAGAAGAAAAACAGACAAGCAAAATAAAATGGTAAATAGCAGACGTATTGTGGGAAATGATTCTCCTTATCAATACAATTGATAAATAGCTTACTTAAGGGGAAACACTGAGCAATTGTAAGTAAAAACCGTATTGTAATAATGACTCTATTCTAAATTATAACAAATTGGCACGGTTCAGTTTTATCTAAGAACCACTAAAAAGACTCAGGGAAACACGGACATTTTAAGAATAATCTAAAATATCAATAACCACAGAAATAAAAGGTATCATTTTTGAATATTACTAATACTGTTTTCTAGACACCCTCCTAAACACTTTATATATAGACAACAATTTAATCTTCACAATAAACCTGTGGAGGAAATGCTTACTTAAATATCCATTTTATAAGTAAGTAAATTGAGCCCGACTGGCATGGCTCAGTGGTGTAGGGTCAGCCTATAAACTAGGAGGAAACGGTTTGATTCCTGGTCAGGGCACATGCTGGGGTTGTGGGCTTGATCCCCAGTAGGAAGCATGGAGGAGGCAGCCGATCAATGATTCTCTCTCATCATTGATGTTTCTCTCCCTCTCTCTCTCTCTCTTTCTCTCTTTCTCTCTCTCTTTCTCTCTGAAATCAATAAAAGTACATTTAAAATTTTTTAAAAATAAACTGATGCTAGGTGTGGTCAAAGAATTTGCCAAGGATAAGTGGTAAAACAAGACTGTGACCCAGTCAGAATGATGCCTGTTATGCTCGAAGAAATAGGGTCCAGAAAAAGCAGATTCTCCCCCCATGGCCTTCACCAGTTCTTTGATAAGAACAAGTTAAGCCAATTAACTCATATGAATAAATAAGAAGGATTCCAACTTACATGAGAATCTCAGTAAATAACATTTGTAATTTTTGTATAGCCTTATGCTCAACTTCCTACAAAAATCTGTGTACTTCTAATTACAAAGTAAGAATTCAGTCATTGTAAAAAATTGTTTCAGAATTTTCTGGAAGTTTCAAATTAAAGTCTTAATTCCAGATCCCATGTGGAAAAAAGCATACTGTGTAGAATATTTTATAAGGCATAAGTCACGTTACAGAAATACTAACCACTGGTACAACTGATGTCATTTTTATTGGTGGCAAAGTTGCATGAGCTTTATAAGGCAATTGTTACTAACAACTTATCTATCTTCTTTGGAAGTATGTGTGCTTCTTTGTATAAGAGATCATTTTCCCCACCCATATTTTTCCACAAAAAAAAGTATTTGCACACACATGCATAAATGCAGACATTCATACTTACATACTTTACATATATGTAAACAAGTACTCACAGGAACAGATTTTTTTAATTTCAAGGCTACTGTGGTTGAGCTACTTGATAGCTTAGCAGTTATATTCATGCAGTGTCAGCAACTGCCCAGGCAATGGTGATATAAGGGTGCTAATGATATTATATTCACTGAGCTGCCATAATAAGTTTCCAGAGAAAGATAACTTAATTGGCAGCCTATTATCAGAGTACGTGTATGGGTGCTCTGGCATTTGAAATGTGCTCATTGAAGCCAAGGTAATTGAGGCATCAGGTGATTTGAATAATGGTGATTAGAATCATCTGTGTGCAAAGTGCAGTGAGTAAGAACATGTATAGGAAAGATCCTTTTCATGAGTCATTTAACTGTTGAGACCCCTGAATAACCTTGCTATTCTTTTACCCTTCTCACTTCTAAATCTACTATTAACACAAATTGGAAATACTTTAGGCAAATATTTCTGAGATCAATTTTTTTAACAATAGCTAGATCTTAGAGTAAAGAACAATTTATTTTTAAGATAAACTTTACCTAAAACATATTCTCATAACTATATATTTACACTCATCCAAAAGTCTGTAGTACAGTTAAGAAAATCAGAAATAATTTTTAATATTTTTAAAAATTTAACATGATGATAGATTCTGATGGAACCCAGAAAGAGTTCTAGATTTGTTAATGTTGAGGGAAAAAATGTCCAAATTGTATCTGTGTAAACACAAAGAAAAATTCATGAAGAATGGAATAAGTAACCAATAATAACTTCCTATTTATTAATAAAATGAATCCTGATTATGAATATTAAAGAACACATCCATTTCTTCCGGATTAGACTGCATAAATTCTAAGTTTTATTCTAGCTCCCATTAGGTCTGGATTGCTTAATATTGGTAGTGGGGGGGGGGGAATATTATAATACACAAAGAAAGCACAAATCCCTAGGATTTGTTGTATAAACTATTAGTAAGAATTATTATTCTAAATAGAAAATTCCACAGAGAGGTAAAAATCTTACCTTATATTTTTTATTCTCAAATCTGTGCTCACAGATAGTTGTTATATTACTGAACGTATATTCAGGGATCAGAGTTTGGTAATCTGAACAGGGTCATAGTAATTTCCTTTAGGATTATTTTCCAAATAGGGTGGAATTTTAACACTATGTCAAGTCACTAAAAACCTGTGAAATATATCACTCCAAATATTGATAGGTAAATTTTGCTAAATGAGAGTCAGTTTGATCATGCCTGAATCATCACTGAGTGCTTGTACAAAGAACCATTTTCTAAAATTGAGGGAAATGGTGAAAATTGGCCCATATATGAAGGTGCTATTAATGAGGAAATAACCATTACCTTGACTTACATAGACAATGTGGAAGCATCAAAGCCAACTCCATGGCAGGTCACTAGATCCTGGGGACCCCTTCCTTTTCCACGTTCCACAGAATCCAGGTTCCACAGCCCTGCCTATGACCTTTCTATATCATTTTTCTTTTGGAAAAAAAAATGAATTGAGTAAGTAAGCCTTAATTCTTTAACAAAATAGGCTTGGCAAAAAAGTATTATTAGCATTATCTACTCACTAATGAAAGACTTACACTTGAAGATGACCTTTCTTTTCCTTTAAGTGACTCAAGTCTCTAGGTTTCCTGTGTCAGGGTTTATCATCACCACTTTATATTTAATGAAAAAACATTCATGTGGATAGAGCATCCTTAGGTAGTGACATTGTGGGTGAACTCTGAAGAACAGATGTTTAGAAAAGTAAAACAAGAGGTCATGGCTGCTGAACACATCCCCATGCAATAAAATTCCTAATGCATCCTAATAACTGGCATCAGAATAGCCTGCCTAATAGGTTAATTATTGCTGCCAATAAAGAAAGAAAAAATTGTTACCTAACATGACTTCTTTCTACTAATATTTTCTATAATAGCTCTGATAAAAGGAGGTTGGAAGTTACAAGGCAGTCATTGATTTCAAGAAAAGACCTTCCTTGTCAATCAGTCGTATACATCACTGAGGAAAGGAATCATTAAAAACCTATCAAGCTTTTATTAAATTTTAATGAAGAGGTGCAGTTGCTAGGATTTATCAGTCTCACAGCTAGCATAGAGTCCTTTACAATTTTTCTCAATGTTCATATTTCCTTTTAATCATCTTCCCTGAAAAATAAACTCACTCTCTTGATTCCCTTGTGTCATTCAATACTGCTATCATCCTTCTAGTCCTCAAGAAAGAAAAATCTAGATATAATATCCAGATCCTTTCATTCATCAAATCCTATTATTGTTTCTCTTGGGATCTTACTGAGGTCCAGGCTCTTCCTTTGAATTTCTGTGGCAATTAACAATAGTATAGGTAGCTCTAGAAATTCCTGAAACCTTGAGACTTGGCACACATTGGTAAACACGATAAAAAATGTAAGGGCATGAGCAGGGGTGGGGGTGGGAGGTAATGTGGGGATAAGAACACATATGTAATACCTTAATCAATTTTAAAAGGATTAAAAAAAATGGAAGGAAATCTGTTGTGTTTTGGCAGCTCAACATCCATTTATCTTTCTTTTTCTTTTTTAAAACATATTTTTATTGATTTTTAGAGAGAAGAAGGGAGAGAGGTAGACATATCAATGAGAGAGAAACATTGATTGGCTGCCTCCTGCACGCCCCCCACCAAGGATCCAGCCTGCATCCCAGGCAGATGCCCTGACCAGGAATCAAACGAAGGACCTCTTGGTTCACAGGTTGACGCTTAGCTGCTGCACAACACTGGCAGGCTGTCTTCCTCTTAGTATTTATCTTTTACACAGTGAGTATATTCTTGACACAAAGTGTAGGAAAGTTTACTGGATTTGATCTTAAGAAAGTTTGGGAAAGCTTTCCCTGAGGAAATTAATCTGAAGCTGTGCTGTGAAATATGAACAGGAAAAACCTAAGCAACATAGAGCAGGAAGGGTAACCCGGGCCGAGGTAATATTATATGCAAAAGCTCTGTGGTGGTGAATGCAAGGGAAGGAAAGAAGGCTCATCTTCTTCAGCAGGGGGACATGGGGAGCTTGGCCACTTGAATGAGCCTGGAATGGAAGGGAGGAAGAGAATCATTCAGTCCTGAAGGCCACATTAAAGAATCATTTATCCAAAAATTACAGAATATTTCATGAAACCTCAAATGAGGCACAATGAAAAAAGAAACGGTCTTCACCTTGGACCCCAATCTTTCCTCCTTTATTTCCTACTTCTTGTTGGTGTCATCTACCCAGGGTCTAAAACAGAAACATAGAAGCTGCCATCTTTTCGCTACTCAACTGGTCTTTTGTGAGAAGTCCATTCTATCTCCTACATATGTCCCAAATGTATGCCATTTCTGTCACAGCTGTTTAACTCAGACCTTATCAATTTTTTTTTATTTACCTCATTTGATTTCCCTTTTCTCTAGCTCAGCCTCACTCCAATGTATCCTCCTCACTGCTTTCCAAAAGTAACATTTAACATTATTAATATAAATATATTAATCCCCTGCTCAGAATCCTTCAGAGTAACACTAACTTTCAGTTCAGATTTTATAATACAAGTCATTACCTACATTTTTATTCCCAATCTTACAACCTCACTAAGTGCTTTCTGGATTTTAATATGAGCTTCTTACAACATGAATGAGACAAGTGTCATGCCTGCAGGCTTTTGGGCATGATGTTCTCTTAACTTGGGCTCCCTTCTCCAGCCTTATCAATATAACACCTTGACTTCTAGTTGACTTTAGTTTCAACTAAAGAAAAACCCTAATTTGTGAATTCCTTCTCTGGCTCCATCAACTTTTAACAGAATACTTACAAAATGTTTAGTAATGGTTGGTTTAAGGTTGTTGCCTCAACAGATTACGCTCCAGTTGAGTACAGGGGATATCTTATCCATCAACATTGCTCTGGTACTTAGAGCAATGCTTTAATCATCAAGAATTTAATAATTCTTTGCCAAACTAGATTTTACGTGAAAATTACATTTTATAATATCATGCAGGAAACTTTTAAACCTATTAAAGTTGAAACCATGACTCAGAGAGGGTATCTTGCTCAAGCAACAGCTCTTCAACTAAGAGGCTCTCTGCCCTATGAATGGAAAAGCCAATATTTATATTACAGATAGCTCTTTAATTTCTGACATATAATTTAGCCTCACTTTTTACTGTCTATTCGTGGGCCATTATTCACATTAAACGTAATTCAGTCAAGAGATTCTACTTGGTATTGCAATTATAACGTTCCAAGAGTAATAACAATGTCAACAGTAATCTAAGAAATCTCCACTATTTCAAGCCAATATCATCTCTCTATAATATAAACATAGTGCTCCTAATATCATTAAATGATTTTATGAAGTTTAAACTCTAAGCAGTGATTAATGATGAAAGGGGGAAATATAACAGAGTTTCAGAGAAGGAGGCGTTTGCAATTTTCATCAGGAAAGGTCTCACTGAAAGAGTGATATTTGATCAAACACCTGAAAAAGTGAAGCTGACTTAGAAGCCTGAAAAAGAGAAATAGGACCAGTAGAGATTGTCATGACAAGAGAGACTGAGATGCACACAGGACCAAGTGGGAAAAGCATGTGATGAAGGAAGAAGGGGAGGGGGGGGGGGCATTGGCAAATGCCACAAGGCAGCCATATAAGATCAAGACTGGGAAACAAAAACAGGAAAAAAACAAAAACAAAAAACGCAGCAAGTTGAAGAGTGTTTAAGAAGAGAATTCAGCACAGATACATGGCTTTTTCTAGTAAACAAGCACTTGCATCCCTCCACAATGAATCCATCAAGAAACCATGTGTCTGTTCTCTCTTGAAAATGTATCCACATCTTACCACTATTCATCCCTTCCAATGCTACCCCTAACCTAAGCCTCCACAGTCTCTTATCTAGTCAGTTGATATAGCCTCCTAATTAGCCATCTGCTGACATCCTAGTCTTTTTGCTACACAAATGACAAGAATACATTAGTTATCACTTCTCAAATCAAAACCCACCAATAACTTCCCTTTCAAAGTCTTTGCAATGGTCACAAGACCCTTTATGACCTGACCCCTACTACTACCTTGATGATCTCAAATTCTACAAAAGTCTACTTCCCTCACTCAGTGCCAGCCATACTGGCCTCAATATATTTCTCAAATTAGTGAATTAGGGACTTTGTGTATGCTTCTTCTGCTGCAGGAAATACTTTTCCCTTCAGATACTTCTGTAATTTCTTCCTTCCTTTCTTTCAGGTCTTTATACTGATGGTATCCTTTTGGTGAAGTCTTCCCTGAGCAATTAATACAAGCTTGCAGACTTCTTGATCTCTCTACATCCATTCCATGCTTTTCTTTTCTTTTAAATGTATTTTTATTGATTTCAGAAAGAAAGGGAGAGGCAGAGAGAGATATAGAAACATCATTGATGAGACAGAATAATTGATTGGCTGCCTCCTGCATGCTCCACACTGGGGATTGAGCCTGCAAACCAGGCAAATGCCCTGACCAGGTTTTATACCATAACTTTCTGGTTCATAGGTCAATGCTCAACCACTGAGCCATGTGGGCCAGCTCATGCTTTTCTTTTTCCATAGCACTTATTGTCACATAAAATTCTATCTATTTTATTTGCTTCCTAGTTTATCATATGTCTCCGCCCACTATAACATTAGCTTCATCAGAGCAGGGATTGGTACTCACTGTATCTCCAGCACCTAGGATATGCCAGTCACATAACAAGTACTGAATTAGTATTTGTTGAATAAATGAAAGGATAGGTGTCAAGAGAAAGAAAGACATTAGCTGGAGGATGCAAAGGTTCTTGGAAGGTCTTATAAGTATGGGCAATACCAAAACATGTTTATAGATACCGAAAAAAATAAGAGATAAGAGAAATAAAATATTTAATATATATAAGAAAACAAAAGATTATTGAAAGAACAAAGTTCTGAAGCCGTAGGAAAACATTAGTTTTCATAAAATATAGAATTAAAAGTGGATAGATCTATATTGAGATTCTGTGTTCACTGCTGTTAATATTAATTCTCAAAAATAAATGCAAAAAATTGAAGTTAAAACAACTTATAGTATGTCAAAAACAAGATATTTGCCATTGTATTTTCATAAAAATAAATGTCATACAAGCTGATATTATTATTCATTGTTCTTAAGAATTATACTAATCATTAGTTGTTGTCACTATAACTGGTTTAAATGTGCTATGCAGTTTCCATAAAAATACTATTTTTGTTTTTTCTTTATTGTTGAAAGTATTAAGTATATCTCCTTTGTCCCCCCATGACCTCTTCTAATCTGCTCCCCCCCTCCCCTCCAGCCTCCACCACCCTATTGTCTGTGTCCATGGGTTATGCTATATGCATACAAGGTCTTTAGTTGATCTCTACCCATCCACTCACCCTCTCCTGCCTTCCCTCTGAGATTTGACAGTCTGTCCCATGCTTACATGTCTCTGGATCTATTTTGTTCAAAAGTTTATTTTCTTCGTTAGATTCCACGTATGGGTGAGATCATGTGATATTTGTCTTTCGCTGACTTGCTTATTTCATTCACGTTTTTAAGGAAGAATACAGATCACCATCAAAATATGTCAAAGTCATTAAGCCATTATGAAAGTTGGAAATAATCAACACATTTTTAAAGACATTTGTTAGGTTAATTTGCTAGATTAAAGAAGACCCGTTATTATTCCATCTGGATTCCGCATCGCACAAATTAAGATAAAAGCTAAGCTTAGATTTCCTTTTTCACTATCTGGGAAATAAAATCAAAGAACTCAAACCTCACATCAAACAAAGCACCCTCACCCCAATCCCCATGCCTTCGGGCCTGATGAGCCCTGACAGTGTGCCAACAAGGGACTTGTTGAGGGTTCACACACTCGGCAGCAGAGGTGGCTCTTCTACTACCCGGTCTGTTTCCGTTCTCCAACAGTGCTTCCAAGAATTTCACCTTCCTTCTCTGAACACATGCTCCATCCTCGCTAATATCACTTCCACTATTCTATGTCAAGCCCTTGTCACCTCTCTCGTCACCATTACAGCAGCCTCCTTACTAACTGCCTCACCTTTCAGTGCTTAGGACCAAGCAAATGCACATGGCCAAGTGATTGCCCCATAGATCTCACACAGATCTCGTATCGTCTGTGGAAGTTTTAATGACAAGAGTGCTCCAAGTTGGTCAAGTTCCACAAGTGTCGTATAATCGAAAATTAATCTTAAATTGTCTGTAGATGGGATTTCCTGTAGAGAAACCTTTAGATTAATTAAAATACACTATAAGCCCAGCCAGAGTGGCTCAGTGGTTGAGCATCAACCCATGAACCAGGAATTCATGGTTCAACTCCCAGGTAGGGTATATGCCTGTGTTGTGGCCTTGATGCCCAATAGAGAGTATGCAGCCGATCAATGATTCCCTCTCACTGTTGATGTCTGTCTGTCTGTCTGTCTCTCTCTCTCTCTCTCTCTCTCTCTCTCTGTCTCTCTCTCCCTCCCTCCCTTACTCCCTCCCTCCCTCTCCCTTCCTCCCTCTGAAACCAATAAAAATATATTTGAAAAAGAAAACATTAAAAGCCAGAAATCAAAGTATTTGGATCAGCTATTTTCTATAGGAAAAGGTAACATTATTCCAATAGATAAGTATCATTGTATCTTGATACAGACATACTTATATACATAGTTGTGACATCTGTTTCCCCAGAACTATTTTCCTACAGCACTCCCATAGAGTATCATCACAGAGCTGATTGACTAATAAGGAATATGAGTGTCATTATGTCACACAAGATGCAATTGGCTGAAACTAATAAAAATTCTTACTAAAACTTGCTTAGATAATAAAACTTTTTCTCACACAACACCTCTTGTTTACTAGCCCCTCTTCTCTGTAGCTCTCTTGAGTTGCCTCATTTTGCATGTTGACTTCATTCCCCAGACTGAGAGGAAGGTGGTGGCAGTTCCGGTGTCACTTCCAGACATCACAATATCCAGAAGTGAAAAGGGGTTGTGTTTGCTAGCATCTTCTACTTAGGTATGAGAGAACTTTCCAGAAGATCTCTGTAGTGGGTTGAATTGTGTCTACCAAAAAGATATCTGTGATTGAGAGCTTATTCGGAAATTAGGATCTTTGCCGATGTAATTTAATTAAGATAATGTCATGTTCAACCCATGAAAAACAAAACATCAATTTGTTTTTAAAGACAAGTCCTTTACTGTCTTTAGTTAAAAACCATATTCTTGGTCAGAGTGGAGCCCCAAAATTAATGGCAGGTGTCCTTGTAAGAATATCATGTGAACACACAGAAAAACAAAAGAGAAACACAGGAGAGAAGGTCATGTGGAAACAGAAACAAAGACTGGGGTGATCCAGCTGCAAACCAAGGAATGCCAAGAATTGTGGGCCACAGCCAGAGGTTAGGGGAGAAGCATGGAACAGGTTCTCCCTCAGCTTCCAGAGGGAACCAACTCTGTGGACACCTTGATTTCATATTTCTAACCTCCAGAACTGTGCATGAATAAATTCCTGTTGTTTTAAGCTATTCAGTTTGTGGTTATTTATTACAGAGGCCTTAGGAAATGAATACAATCCCGAAACCCATTTTCCTGTGGGTCATATTTGCCAAGATTAGTCTAAAGTCCATTCTTAAACAGATTCCTGGCAAGGAGAATGGATTATGATTATTGATTTGGACTAGTTGTTGGTGGTGATCTGACTAAACCATAAGAACCACCACAGTCAGCTTTTACTTCTCGCTCTTCCTTACCACCTTCACACTCAATCACCAAGTTTTATAGATGGTGCTTGGTAAATATGTCTTTTGTCTGCATGCATTCGTTTTATATTTTATCATTTGACTCTCCAAAGCATTCACCAGGTTCAAAAGTAAAAATATTACATCCCTCGCTGGTTTGACTCAGTGGAAAGAGCTTTGGCCTGTGGACCAAAGGGTCCCGAGTTTGCTTTCTGGTCAAGGGCACGTATCTTGGTTTGAGGTTCCTTCCTGTCCCAGGCCCTAGTAGGGGCTAATGCAGGAGGCAATAAATTGATGTGTTTCTCTCATATCAGTGTTTCTTTTTGTCTTTCTCTCTCTCTTCCACTCTCCCTAAAAAATAAATAAATCTATTCTAATAAAAGAGTAATATGTAAATTAACCATCACTCCAAGACACCTAAGCCATGCCCACCAATCAAGCCACACCCTCAGCCAATCAGAGCAGCTGTATGCAAATTAATCCAGCCAAGATGGAGGCCGGCAGCCCCAGAGCTAGAGCAAATAGGAGGCTTATATTGCAACTGCCTGCCTAGGCTGGCTGGGCCTCTGCTCACAGCAACAATGTTTCAATTATAGAAGCCACAGAGCTGAAGCAAACAGGAGGCTTCATTACCTGCCTAGGCCTCTGCTCAAGGTAATAAAGTTTCAA
>PVJC01038776.1:0-16594 GCA_004026665.1 Murina feae | reverse complement strand
TGTAACAATCATAGAATCCTCGGGAGCTGAAGGACACAGCAGCCCGGGCCTAACCAGTAAAAGTAACAATTGTTTCATTATAGACGCTGCGAGGTGAAGCAGAGGAGGCTTCGTTAGTAGTTAGAAGGCCGCCTTAAAGGAACAGTGTATCAATTATAGAAGATAACCCCAGGCCTTCAAGGAACAGCATCAATTATAGAAGATAAATCACAGAAACCTGTGTCCAGCCTGCCTGGCTGGGACGTTGGGTCAATGGGAGCTGTGGGCAGCCTTAAAGCCCGTCACCCAGGCTGGTCAGGCAGGTGGACATCCCCTGAGGGTCCCAGACTGAGAGAGGGCACAGGCCGGGCTGAGGGACCTCCCGAGTGCACAGAGCGGCTGCAGGGCGGGACAGCGCAGGACCCAGGACCCATGAGTGGGAAAGAGGTGGCGGGAGGGTCTTGGCCTGCTTGGTGGCTGCCCAGGCCCTTGCGGGGCACTGGGGAGCAGGAAAGCAAGGCTGCAGGGGCCGGGGTCCTGCTTGGCAGCTCCCCAGACCCCTTGGTGGCACCGGGAAGTGGGAAAGGAAGGCAGCAGGGGACGGGTGAGTGGGAAAGAGTCGGCGGCCTGCTTGGTGGCTTCCCAGGTCACTTCCGGGGATCAGGGAGCAGGAAAAGGCTGGCCTGACCACGAGGCGGGGTTTTCCCTGCTTTCTGGTGGCTGGAGGAAGATGGGCAGTAGGCAAGCTTGGGATGCAGGCCACACCCAGCCCTGGTCACAGCTCAAAAAAGAGAACAACATGCAGGGGAGGGCAAGAGTCTGAGAGATCAACATAGAGGGGGTGCCTGCTCCAAGCCTCCACGGTGTGTCTGGGGGCAGGCCCTCGGCAGGTAGACACACACAGGAGGACTGCTCCGAGCCTCAGATGCAGCTGGGGGCAGGTCCCCAGTGGCCACACACACACACATGCACACACACACTCAAAAGGTGCCTGGCAGACTGGGGCCATCATAGGACATCCACTGAGGGGTCCCAGACTGTGAGAGGGCACAGGCCGGGCTGAGGGACTCCCTCCACCCCGAGTGCACAAATTTTTGTGCACCGGGCCCCTAGTTTGTATAATAAGATTCATAATTGTTCCTTCCTCGAGAAATTCCCTTGTGCGGATTACTATGTTACAGTGCATTCAAAGAGCATTTAGAAAAGTTCTCCGGGGCAAATTAATGCTCAAGTAACGCTACGTTATTTTATTCCCCTATTCTTCTGTATTCTAGGAGATTCTGTCTGAGTCGCCAGTTTTTCCCCTTTGTTTTGCTCAATATTGATTTGAACCTTTTCTGCCTCCTTGGGCTCAACCATTTCACACTTTGAGCTCCTGGGAGGTAGGGATGGGAGTGAGGGATATACAGATACAAATATAAGATTCTATTTTCAAGCTTGTCTGCCACTCAGCAATGTAAAAAATAGAGAGATTTGTATATTGTTTGTTCACTCTATTTTTAAAAATCCACTCCATGACTTGATGATCTTTGTTTACTAATGCTGGAAAGATTTCAGCATAGAGCAGTTGTCAGGGATGTAGGACCGTTAAAAAGTGCCCATGTTACCTTCACATTATTTCCTATTAGGGCACGAATTAATTTTTTAGTTTGTAGTCAGTTGATACTTTGGGCCCTGGGGAGGGGGAGTGAACTATAGGGAGGATGTTTCAGCGAGGGCTGAGGAAGCAGAGCTTGATTTCTACCACCACTTAGTGGGCTCAGACCAGGCTGGGCAGGCAGAGGGTCTTGGCCCCTGTGGCATAGGGGTAGGCACCCATGTAAGGCCAGCTTCATCAGCCTCACCTGCCTGGCCTGGCGGACAGATCCCCACCAACTGGGTTTTCTAACCAGTTATAAATAAGTTAGTTTCACTTTGCCTCCACACAGAAGGTCGGAAGCAGATCAGTTTGTGTTAGTATTAAGGAAGAAATGGAGAGTAAGAGCAAATTACTAAAAAATTTATAGCACCAAAAACCTATGACCAATATTTTAGGAACATCTGAGTGTGTGATGTATTAATCCAAACAATGTAAATATTAACTTGCAAAATGTTCCTAAACAGTCCCCAGTCATTGAGGAGTACAGCTCATTTGTGCATGTAGTATACTAAGCTGAATGTAGTTGACGGTCTAGAACTGTAAAATCATTAGTCCTTTTTGACTGTTGCAGTGACTATTATCTTTTCCATCTCAGAGCCTTATGCACACACGTGATAACATGATGGGCTCCAGGCTAAGGTACCGTATTAGCTGTGTGACCTTTCAAAATCGACTGAACTTCTCTACCTCAGTGTTTCCTCTGTAAAATGCAGGCATTCCTCTTTTTATTGTGTTTCACTTTATTGGGATTCACAGGTGTTGTGTTTTTTACAAACTGAAGGCAAGACTCTCCCCACCAAAAATATTACGACTCACTTTATTATGATATTTATTTTATTACAGTGGTCTGGAACCAAACCTGAAATAGCTCCCAGGTGCCTCTAATAATACCTACCTTATTGGAGTTGTTGAGAGGCTCAAATCAAACAATACGAGTAAAGCAGTTAGCACAGTCCGCAATTAAAAAGTATGTTATCAGCAGCAAAATTACTTTTTTTGTGGTAAAGTTGGTGAAAATTCTAATTAGAAAATGTTGACCAGCCCGGTTGGTGTGACTCAGTGGCTGAGCATCCACCCAGGAACCAAGAGGTCGCCAGTCAGGGCACCTGCCCGTAGGGGTATGCTCCATAGGGGTATGCTCCATAGGGGTATGTGTGGAAGGCAGCCAATCGTCTCTCTCTTCAATGTTTCTATCTCTCTATCCCTCTCCCTTTTTCTCTCTCTAAAAATCAATAAAACATTTTAAAAAAAAGAATAGATTTATCTTTTTTAAAAATGTTGATGAAAGAAGTCCAGCTTAAAAAGTCTTAGGAGAGTTTATTTGAGCCAAATTGACAATTGCTGGAAACCAAAATCTCAAATGGTTGGGGAAATACTCTGGAGAATGGCTGTTTTACGGCTTATTTTATACATTAGAATCAAAGGTGGAGAAGAAATTACATGAAATTCACTGGTAATAGATTAGGGAGGTGGGAGAAAGCATAGCAGGGAAATCTCTGAGATTGTATTAAAGGTAAAATGGAGAAACACTTTAACATGGGTGGGTACAGGGTAGTTAATAATTAACATTTACAGCACATAGAGATGGAATGTGGGCAGTAACACAATAAGGAGGGGTTCTGGGCTCTGGTGAAAAGTTGAAGCCTGATGAGTCAAAAAAAGGGGGGGGGGAATTATTCTGACATTCCAAAGGTATGGTATCTTAGATGCAAAAATACAGGCTTACTTAAGGTAAAGATTGACCTTTGTGAAGGGCGCTACAGGCCTGGGATGTGACTACCCACCGTGACCCACTTATAGTTAGGAATTTTTATGTTCAGCTCATCCTGTGTGGTTCCTTTCAGTCTCTGAGTTTGCAAGGTTCTTCAACTGGCCTTCCATGAACTTGTCAGGTTTAGTAGGTGGCCCCTTCATCCACAAAATGGAAAGCACAATGTACCTCTGAGCACCTTAATTTTAACTGATAATCAAATTTTTATAGTTTCTAATATAGATATTATAGAAATATGCTCTTGGGCTATCATATATATTAGGTGAGTTCAAAATCTCCAGGCAGAGGAGACACTAGAATATAAATTTTAAAATTCCCATAAATACCAAATTTGGGAAACTCTGTTCCAGAAAGAAGTTAAAACCAATTTCCACTAGATGGCATCCTTCAATATTTAAACTAATATTATTTCTGTTTATACTTTTCTTTCTGTGATTACAAAAATTTGCTTTTATTTTGCCAGTGCTTTCCTTAATTTTGTGAAATCTAAATTATAGGGGGAAAATCACACAAAAAAATCAATTTTATGGATATGTTGCAATTATAACGAGTTTATTAAAATCCAGGGTCCAATAGATAAAGGGACAGAAAGTGTGAAAAGAATTATGAAAGAGAAAGTGCAGTTGCTCAATAAACACATAATATTCATCCTCAATAGTAAGTAATGCAAATTTTAAACATCAATAAGTTTCCATTTCCCAATTTGAGGAATTAGGTCACATGATTATGGAGGCTGAGAAGTCCCGTGATATACTGTCTGAAAGTTGGAGGACCAGTGGAACAGATGGTGTAAATCCCAGTCCAAGGGTCGAAGAATACACATGCCCCTGCTCAATCAGCCAGGTAGGAAGCAAAAGGTTTGAATTCCTTCTATCTCTGTCTTTGTGTTCTATTCAGGCTATCAATGGATTGGATTATGCCCTTCCACACTAGAGAGAGCAATCTACGTTACTGAATCCACTGATTCCAATGCCAGTCTCATCTGGAAACACCCTCACTAGCATACCCAGAAATAATGTTTAATATCGGCACCCCTTGGCCCAGTCAAATTGACACAAAAAAATTACCCATCATGCTGTCTTATAGGCTAGAACTACCCTGCACCATTATACAGCATTAAAAATAACAAGTCACTATAATAACACAGAAAATAATGATCTATATATATAAAACCCTAATATGCAAATTGACCGAATGGCAGAATAGCCAAACAACTGAACAACCGGTTGCTATGACATGCACTGACCACCAGGGGGCACACACAGAACATGGTGGGTGACAGCAGCAGGCAGCAGAACACAGAACATGGTGAGCATTGGCCACAGAGGGATGGTGGAGCAGGTGAGTGAAGGCGCCAGACCAAGGCAGGGCGCCAGTGGCTGTCATCAGGGTGGTTACTGAAAGTTCTTTGATCCTGTGCACTGCGGTCCCACTGGGCACTCACACTTGCTGTTGATGTCAGACCCACTTGTACCCACTGTCGGCGCCTGGCCCCGGTCCAGATAGCTCGGCGCTGTCAGTGGGTTCGAGCAATGGCTGCCAGCCCCAATCACTCCTGAGGGCTTCTCTACCTCCCCCTGCTCCTGAGGGGCAATTGGTGCAGTAGCTGCCCCTCACACCCACTGACAGCGCTGACCCTGCTGACACCTGCTGCTGGCGCTGGCCCCAATCGCTCCATGCCATGCATGAGAGGGGACTGGGAGCTGCAGCAGGAGGGGCTGAGCAGGGGTGTGGAGGATGGGCCGAGACTCGCCCCTGTGCCCACTGCAGCCTCGAGGCCCGTAGTTCCTTTCAAGGTGCATGAACTCATGCGCTGGGCCCCTAGTTAAGTGTAAGTGAAAAAAAAAAAGCAGGACAAAATTTTGTGCACAATGAGTACAATTAATTTTTAAGCCAAGAACCTGTGAATAGAAACCAAAATGTTGGTTGTCTTTAAGTGGTTGGATCACTCTTCAAAAACCCTCTGACAGGAAGATAATATCCTATTATCTATTACTCATACTTTATAATCTATTAGTCATACTTTACAATCAAAAGAACAAGTTTATGTTTGTGTTAAAGCGATGAGTCCTAACTTCCAATCTCTTCCTTCAATTCACATATGCTTTAAGAGAGAACTATGCTGAAATTGTACAGGTGGTTTTATGCATGTTTACTTGTTTTCTGGAGTTAAAAATCTAGCTCAATAAATGGAGTGTTTGAAAACTATTCTTTCAAATGGTTCTATATCATAGTAAAGGAATAATGCAGATTTTTTATGCTTAATTGCTTTTTTTTTTTCTTTACTAAGGTATAGCTGCCAAATAAAAATTGCCCTCGCAGGTTTGGCTCAGTGGATAGAGTGTCTGCCTGCAGGCTGAAGGGTCCTGGGTTCAGTTCTGGTCAAGGGCATGTACTTCAGTTGAGGATCAATCCCCAGCCCTGGTTGGGGCCCGTACAGAAGGCAATCTACGGTATGTGTCTCTCTCACATCGATGTTTCTCTCTCTCTGTCTCTCCCCTTCCTTTCCACTCTCTCTAAAAATCAATGGAAAAATATCCCCCAGTACGGATTAACAACAACAAGAAATTGCATATATTTTAAGTGTATAAAATGACCTGGATGCAACATGGAACAAGAGTGGAACCCCAGCTGCCCCTTTCTCAGGACTGGATTAAAGGATATGGGACTTCACAATCTGAGGGCTGTAACTCGATGCAAATAAAGTATTTTACCACATCCCATTCTCCTATGGGGGCTTCTGGAAATGCTTTGTTCAGCGGTATCCCAAGACCCCACCCCCTCGAGCAATGGGGAAATCTGGCCAACTAATTTCTCCAGCAACAGATGGATATGCCATGTATATTTAAGCATTCATCAGTTGATAGACACTGGGTTGCTTTCAAGTTTTGGCTACTATGAATAATGTTGTTATAAACATTTGTGACAAAGTTTTATATACTTGCACATATGTGTTTTTTTTTTTTAGCTTGGGTATGTACCTAGAAGTAGAATTGGTCTGTCATATGGTAACTCTATGTTTAACCTTTGAGGAACTTTCAGATTTTTTCTAAAGCAATTCTGCTCTTTTAAAATCCCACCAGCAGTGTATGAAGGTTTCCATTTTTCCACATCCTTGCCAGGACTTCTTATTATCTTCTCTTTGGTTATAGACATCTTAGTGAGTGTGATGTGGTATTCCATGTGGTTTGATTTGCATTTTCCTCATAGCTAATGATGTTGAGCATCTTTTTGTCATGTGTTCATTGTGTATCTGCTTTGGAGAACTATCTATTCAGGTTTTTGGGACATCTTTAAACTGGGTACTTTTGCCTTTTTGTTATTGAGTTGTAAGAGTTTTATATACATTCTGAATATACTAGAGGCCCAGTGCATGAAATTCAGGCACTGGGTGTGAGGTGGTCCCTTAGCCTGGCCTGCATTCTTTTGCAGTCTGGGAGCCCTGTGATTGGTAGATACACAAAGGGATATCCCGCCCACCTGCCACAGCCTACTGGTAGGTGGCCTGGGCCTCCTTCTGTGGGGCAATGGCAGGGCCCCCAGCCAATTGCATTGCACCCCCTTGGCTGGCCTGGCACCAGTGGGTGTCATAGCATGGTCGTCCAGATGGTCATTCCACTGTTCAGCCCTTCAGTCGATTTGCATGTTACACTTTTATTATTATAGAAGATATGTGATTTACAAGTATTTTTTCTCATTCTATGGGTTGTCTTTTCACTTTTATTTTATTTTTAATTTTTTAAAAAATATACTTATTTATTGTTTTCAGAGAGGGAGAGAGAGAGAGAGAGAGAGAGAGAGAGAGAGAGAGAGAGAGAGAGAAACATCAATGATGAGAGAAAATCAATGATCAGCTGCTTCTTGCACACCCCCTACTGAGGATTGAGTCCGCAACCCAGGCATGTGCCCTTGGCCAGAATCGAACCTGGGACCCTTCAGTCTGCAGGCCGACACTCTATCCACTGAGTCAAGCTGGCTAGGGCTGTCTTTTCACTTTAAATAATATGCTTTGAAGAACAAAATTTCTTCTATTTTCTTCTTTGGTTGCTTATGTTTTTGGTCTCATATCTAAGAAGCTATCACCCAATTCAAGTTCACAAAAACTTATATCTATGTTTTCTGCTGAGTTTCATCTCTTACATTTAAGTCTTGTAACAATTTTAGTTAAGTTTTTTATATGGCGTGAGGTAGGAGTCCAACTTTATTTCTTTGCAATTGAATATATAGTTGTTCCAATACCATTTGTTGAAAAGACTGTCATTTACCCCCATTAAACTGTCTTGAGACCCTAGTTGAAAGTCAATTGATTGTAAATGTGAGGGTTTTCTCTGGACTGTCAATTCTACTTCATTGATCTACATGTATATACATATGCCACACTTGCCTTCAGGGATTGGACAGCTCCTCTTCCAGCAGGACTGTGCAAGAGTTCAGGATTGCAAGAGGAGGTGAAGGGAAAGGTAGGGAGGAATGGTACTTGTGTTTTTCTTTGATTACTCTGTGAGTATTCTTTCTCCATCTCCAATTTCATTCTGAGTAGATGGGAACATGTCTGTGTCCAGTTCAGTGCATACTTCTCCTTATTTTGTAGTTGTTCTTTTTAACATTTCCAGCTCCACAACCATATCTTTCTAGAGCAGCTGGTAGACAGGGGAAAGAAGGCAAAACCAAAGCCTGAGCAGATGGTTGAGAACCATTATGGCTTCTTTTTTCTTCCAGCCACTGGCATTCCTAAAGTGTTTCACCGGCATGCATAGTGTGGGGAGTGGGTAAAGAAATAATCAGTTTCAAGTTTTATATATTTACAGTGGAATAGTATGCAGAGTTATTTTTGTTTTTCTCCAGACACAAAGTAACTCTGAGAAACAACCTGACAAATGTGGATTTGAGTGAAGTATTTCATGATCTTGTGGAAGAAAAACTAATTTTCTTAGTAATGAAACAATCTCTTAAAGTCATAGGGCTACTATCTTATAAAATGTTTTAAAATACACTGATCTGATGGTTTTTATTAAAATATATAAATAATATACATATTTGGATTTGCCAATAATAAATATATTTTATATATAAATATATATTATAAATGATATGTATATAATTGATTTCAGAGTGGAAGGGAGAGGAAGAGACAAACAGAAACATCAGTGTGAGAGAGAATCATTGATCAGCTGCATCCTGCATGCCACACTGGGAATAGAGCCTGAAACCCAGGCATGTGCCCTGACTGGGAATTGAACCATGACCTCCTGGTTCTTAGGTTGATGCTCAATCACTGATCCACACTGGCTGGGATGATAGTTTTGATTTTATTATGTCTGGATTTCTGACAGTATTATGGGTTGAATTGTGTCCCTCCGAAATTCTTATGTTGAAGTCTTAACCCATAATACCTCTGGATGTGACTATATTTGGAAGCGGGATTAAAGAGACAATTAAGTTAAAATTAGGACATTAGAATGGGCACTAATCCAATGTGAGTGGTATTTTTATAAGAAGAAATTAGGTCAGAAACACGTACAGAGTGAGGACCATGTGAAGAAACAGGGAGAAGACAGCCATCTACAGCCTCAGAAGAAAGAATCTTCCCAACACCTTGATCTCAGATTTCTAACCTCCAGAATTATAAGAAAATAAATTTTTGTTATTTAGGCCACTTGATCTGCAGTACTTTGTTATGGCAGCCCTAATACAATTGACTTCAAAATATGTGCTAAAAGGGTTGTGAATTTCCAATTAGATACACTTGATTTAGATAATATCATACAGCACCAAAGAAGAAATCCTCCAAAATAGTCAATTTTGACAATGTAGCTTTCCTGATAACATCAAGTGTATTCTACTAAGGAATTAGAACTCAGAAATTCAGGGTTATGGCTTTTGTTCAGTTGGTGGCAGTTAGTGAAGTGTATGTGGCCTTAAGCCATTGTCTAACCAAAAATTGGTTTATCAATATGTAAAATTGATATATTCTTTCCCTTCATGAAGCCTATAACTAAATTACATAAATGGGGAAATTTTAATCATAAATCCCTTATTCAAAATAAAGTTGGTAATTTGATTCTGTTATCTGAAAAATTACATTTTGATGATACTTCTTCTTGGGTATCAGATGTAAAAAGTATGGGAAAAGATTATAAAGAGGGAAAAAGAACAGGAAGAGTATTCACTAGATTTTAATTAAAATGTTATTTGTTGAGTTTTGCACTCTACTAGAGTGAAAGAGATGTGTGAGTTATAAAAACTAATTAAGACTGCCTTTTGCTCGCAAAGAGAAACAGCTGGGTTTTAGCATTTGTATGTATTCAAGATCAGTATTCACAGAGAAAAAGAAAATGCATAGCCAGTTGGAGAAGAAAATGAAAATTTAGCTTACTCACCAGTCATTAAAAACATTCTTTATGTGCACATGGAAAATAAAGCTCATTGGGTTTATAATCCAGCCACTTCCAGTTCTTACATAGTGTAATGTCTTGATTAGATAACATTTTTAGTTGGATATTTTAAACCTAAAATTAGAAAGTTGTGCAATGTAACCATTTATTCACACTGCTACCAGACCGTGTCTCTGGGAATCCATAAACCATGGACATGTGCCTACTCTGACTTCTGAAAATCTGAAATTCTGGGATAAGGTGATAGGATGGGGACCCAAAGAAATCAGAGCTTCCTTTCACCCCCATATCTTTGCATCGTTTGAAATTTAACAAGTCTGAGAATCTGAGAAAAGGAAAATCCTCACAACAGATTCATTGATAACCCCAAAGGAAGTTGTCATGCCTTAACGTGCTCTTTCCAAACAAATCAGCAGGAATCAAGAGAAAGTAAAGACCTGTAATGTTCTAGAAGAGTTGAAAACCTCAAACTCCATCTCCAAAAATAATAGGATTTCTGAGTCTACTGCCAGGATCTAAAATGAAATTTTCACCATCTATGAAACAAGAAAACACAATTAGAAAATGAAAATAGCCCTAGCCGGTTTTGCTCAGTGGATAGAGCCTGTGGAATTAAGGGTCCCAGGTTCAATTCCAGTCAAGGGCACATGCCTGGGTTGCAGGCTCAGTCCCCAGTGGGGATCGTGCAAGGAGACAACTGATCAATAATTCTCATCATTGATGTTTCTATCTACTACTTCCTCTCCCTGAAATCAATAAAAGTATATTTTTAAAATGAAAATAGTTGATAGACCACCTATATAATGCTTCCAGAAACAGAATGATACTTAACTGAAAGTAGGTATAAAGATCTTTCATCTTCCCTCTCTACCATATCGGAATGCACAGGCAATACTTTCTGCAGCAGCCAGATTATAGACTTCCCTATCCCCACCCACCTCTACCCACCAAAATCAATCAATGTCTACCTGAGAATTGAAATTCCCTTAAAGTAACTGGGTAGGATCTCAGAAGGAATCAAAGTGGCCCATTGCATTCTGGGATGTACAGAGTGGGTAAAAGGTTTCCAGTTGTATGTGAAACACAGTTTATTCTTGTACTATTTTTTATTATTGTATTATTTTCCATACAAACAACTGTAAACATACTTTGGCCCCACCCTGTATAAATCCTACCACACCGCCAACTCCAAAGATCAATAAGAAGGGACAAGAATAACAAGTGTCCTCATGCAGTGCCCACTGAGGGCTGCAGCTTTATGCACACTACATCTTCTCAGAGTTTTAGGGCTCTGGAAACGGAGGGAAAGAGAATATACCATCTTATGCTTTCAGAGTTGCTGTAGTTGAAATTCTTCTGGTTGCTAGAAATGAGTCTAAGTCAGGATTTCTGAACCTCGGCATTATTGACACTTGGGGTCAGCTAATTCTTTGTTGTGGGTTTCTGGCATGTTTGTTTAGCAGCATCTCTGTCACTCAGGATGTTTTGTAGCATCTCTGATAACTACTTATTACATGATAGTCGGCCCCCTCCCCTCAAGTTGTTTGTGACCGCCAGAAATGTCTCCAGATAAAGCCAAATGTCTCTCAGGCCAAAATCACTCCTGAGAACCACTGGAAGAAGACAATTGACATAATTGAAGAATATAATACTGTTGGTTTTGTTTGTTTTTATTATTTCAGAGAGGAAGGGAGAGGGAGAGATAGAAATAATATTGAGAGCGAATCATTGATTGGCTACCTCCTGCGTGACCCACACTGAGAATTGAATCCTGACCTCCTGGTTCATAGGTCGATGCTCAGCCAGTGAGCCATGCCAGCCAGGCTGAAGAAGAGATTGTTGAGCAGAGAAAAATGACTAGGTATATAGATCAAAATGAATTACTGAGCTCTAGGCAAAATCTGTAATCACCAATATTTATTGGAAGCTCATTATATGCCAGATACTGTTCTTTGTGCTTCACCACATCATCTCATTTAACCTCAGACTACCCTGTGAGGTAGGTACTATTATGGTCTCCATTTTACAGTTGAAGATATGAAGACAGAAAAATAAGGCAGGGGCCCACCATTAAGCAAATTAAATCAAATCTGATTCAATTCTAGAAAATCTAGTTCCAGAGGCAACTTTCTAATTGTTAAGCAATAAACTTGTACACCTTTATAGACATTTATAAATTGCAGGGCTCTTTCCCAAGTTCATCTTGCCTTTCACCTTGATTCACCTATATTCCATGATGGTTTCTTCTACATGCTTAGCCCTAGGCAATGGTCCATTTTGACCAAGGCAGGCAGTGCACGTGCAGCACCAGACTTATCAGCGGGGGCCTGGCGTTCATTTAATGCTTCCAGGCTAGAATCTAAAATAACTAATTTGAGCCACAGCCTTCCTTTACTTCCCTCCACATTGGCCTATACCCCTGGCTTTTGCCTCATTTCCTTTCTTTAAAAAAAATATTTTTATTGATTTCAGAGAGGAAGAAATAGGGAGAGAGAGAAAAACATCAATGATTAGAAAGAATCATTGATGGGCTGCCTCCTGCACACCCCACATTGGGGATCTAGCCCAAAACCTGGGCATGTGCCCTGACCAGGAATCGAATCTTGACCTCTGGCTCATAAGTCGATGCTCAACCATTGAGCCATTTGCTTTTTAAGTGTTTTGGATAACCTGACTCCCATCCATTTGGCTGAGATCTCGATCAAACTAGAAACACCTGCCCCAGTGGTTATTCTCTATTCCCTGTGCCTGTTGCCATGTCTGAGCGTGTTCCTCTTGTAGGACTATCTACCATATATAGAACTCAGACTCTCACCAAGCCTGAAATTGTTATGCCCCCAGTACACAGTGTTTGGGGTTAATACAGCCTTACCCTCAAGGAAGAGCCCTGTAATACATCTGGTTCCTCTGGTCCCTCCCAGCCCATGCTTCCACCCACCTTCTTGTTTTGTTTTTGTTATTTTTTTATTGATTTTTTAAAATATATATTTTATTGATTTTTTACAGGGAAGAAGGGAGAGGGCTAGAAAGTTAGAAACATTGATGAGAGAGAAACATTGATCAGCTGCCTCCTGCACACTCCCTACTGGGGATGTGCCCACAACCAAGGTACATGCCCTTGACTGGAATCGAACCTGGAATCCATGAGTCCGCAGGCCAATGCTCTATCCACTGAGCCAAACTGGTCAGGGATCATTTTTGTTATTTTAAAGTGTTATTTTGATCTTCCCAATCATTTATGTAGGAAGCACGGTACATATTATAATCCCATTTGAGAAAAGTAGCTAAATAACTTAATGCCACAGCACAATAAGTGACAAAGAGAGTACTTACCTGATAAACGTAGGTCATGAAACCAGAGACCATTTCGTCTTGAAAGGCCTTTAAAAGTCATCTAATCCGACCAAGTACATGAAACTTGGATCTCCTCCATAACCTCTTGGCCAAGTAGCTCACTAGCCTGTTTGACTGCCTTCCCTCACAGAACAGATCAGTTTCCTCTTTGGCTAGTTTTAACAATCATTTATTTAATAATTCTCACATTCTTTAATTCATTCAACAAGTATTTCAGGGCATAATATGTGTGCCAGCAGGTGCTATGTGGATATTGAGGTAATTTCTGGGAGTAACTTTACGTTAAAGATAGAAAGTGGAAAGTTCTACAAGAGAGGTACTGATAAAGTGCTATGGAAACTTTCAGAAACTTCTTCCTTCTACTGACCCAAAACCTGTCTTACCTTGTAGCTTCCAAAATTTGGCCTCAATTCTATTCTTCCCAGACATAAAGAACCAATTACTCCTTTTCATTGCAGTCAGTGTGTTATCTTTCAGTTATTTCTCATAAACAATTTCTCAGGTCCCTTTTTTCTCCTGATTACTCCTTTCTGAACCCATTTAATTTGTCTATAGTTCCCTGAAAGGGTTTTCTCTAGCTGAACTGAACTCAATGTGGTCTGGTCAGAAGAGAACAGAGGTTGACTACTCTTTCCTCATTCTAGATAAAATAATTACATAGGGCATTAAAACTCGGTTTGCTTTTAGGTGACCACATTCATCACTCTATTGTCTCAAATTGACCTTAGTATCCTATACAATAAAAGCTTAATATGCTAAGTGTCTGGTTGTCTATTCAACCAATCAAAGCATAATATGCTAATGCTATGCTAAGGCTGCTCAACCACTCATTATGATGTGCACTGACCAACAGGGGGCAGGCGCTCCAACTGGTAGGTTAGCTTGCAGCTGGGGTCCAGCTGATCAGGACTGTGTGAGATGGGCAGGACATGCCCTGGAACCCTCCCACATTCCCTCTCTGGCTGGCCAATCCTGCGTCCCTCCCCAGCCCCCATCGTGCACCTGTAGGGTTCCTTGGCCTGGCCTATGCCCTCTTGCAATCTGGGCTGAGGGATCACCCCTCCCGAGTGTACAAATTTTACACTCTAGTTTATTATCTAAAAGCCACGGTGCCAGACATTCAGAAGAGAGTGTGGTAGGACCTCACTCTTACATGTCTTATCCTGACAGATTATTATAACATTGCTCATATGGCAGACCACTTACTACTTAAAATTAATTATTATTTTTAAATTGTGGTAAAATACACAAAATAAAATTTACCATTTAAAAATGTACAGTTCGATGGCATTAAATATATTTCACATTGTTTTACAACCATCACCACCATCTATCTCCAGAATTTTTACATCTTCCCAAATAAACCATGCCAACTAAACACTACCTCCCCATTTCCCCTCTGTGCAGCCCCTGGCCATAATCATTCTACTTTCTGTCCTTATGAATTTGACTACTGTAGGTACTTTATATAAGTGGGATCATATAATATTTGTCTTTTTAAAAACTGTCTTATTTCACTTAATATAAATGAGTTCAAAGTTTATCCATGTTACAGCATGTGTTAGAATTTCCTTCATTTTTAAGGCTGAATAATAATATTCTATTATACATATAACCCACATTTAATTTATCCATTCATCAGAGGAATATTTGGGTTACTTCTACCTTTGGCTATTGTAAATAGTGTGCTATGAACATGAATGTACATATACACTGAGTGGCCAGATTATTATGACTAGCCAGATTATTATTACCACCCCATCAGTACAATGAAGTGAATTGGTTATGCAAATAATAATAATAATAATAATAATAATAATAATAATAATAAACCTTGAGAGTATTTGCTTAGGAAGTTTTCAATATTCAGTATTTTTGGAAGTGTCAATGATGGGGTGGTCATAATAATCTGGCCAGTCATAATATAATCTGACCACTCAGTCTATCTTTTTGAGACTGCTTTCATTCTTTTGGGTATATTCCAAGAAGTAGAATTACTGGATCATATGGAATAATTATTTTTGATACTTAAATAATACTTCAAAAATGTTTTGCTTGGCTATCCAATCAAATTTTTATTTGTTTGTTTTAGTTTTAGATCTCAGTTGGACAAGATATAAAACTTCAGCTGGGTAAATTTAACTGAGTTTGAAGTCTTTCTGATCAAATTTTGAAAAACCTTTATTGGAATGGTAAGAACACTAGATGCCAATTATTTATGGAAAGGTAGTAAAGTCTAGATACATTTTGGCAGAACACCAATGAAGATATACTTTTGTATTCTTCTATATAGGGTTTCTCCTTGTTGCACACTAAATGATCCATAATCTAGTAGATTTGGAGCATGCAAATAGCAATGTGAGTATGCTAAAAACCATGTTGCCCTCAGAGTTTAAAAGCTGATTACTGATTTGGTCTCAATGGCATTTAAGGGCTACTACTTAGCCTGTCAAATCTGACAAGCATCAACAGCTGACACCCAGATGATGTCATTTGCTCTCTTGTTTGCTCCCCTTCCTACTAAACGCCAGTGTTGCAAGGCTTCAGTACCCTTAGGAGTCAATTCTCCAAAACATTCGAATTTAGGAGCTTTAAGCAATAGCGAAGAACCCCTATCTATGTGAAGATCTTACAACTTTTCCTTCCTGGAGTACCAATTTACAGCATCAAACATTCTTTACATTAGACATTCAGTAAAACAGCTCTTTGTTTTACATAAGTCTCAGATATATAGAAGACATTAACTCATCACTGTCACCTCATGCATAAATTTGAAATGTGAATCTTTTAACTATATCCCACGTCTGTTTAATACATCATTTACATTACTGAATATCCTTTTTAAAGAGATAAATCACCACGTTTTTTTCTGCCCTGGGCCCAGAAGGGAGATGTGGCTGGGTCTTCACCAGCCTCACTATGTCTGCCATTTTCAATTTTCAGAGTCTGTTGATTGTAATCTTGCTGCTTATATGTACCTGTGCTTACATCTGATCCTTGGTACCCAGCCTCCTGGACAGAAATAAAACTGGATTGTTGAGTATATTTTGGAAGTGTGTCAGAATTGGTGAATGCGAGAGTTCTTATGTTGCAGCATGCTGTAGAGCTTGGAAAAGTACCTGAATTTAATTGCCAACAGATTTCAATATAAAAAGGGGACTTGTCTGAGGACAATAATGGAAAGAATGGTTAACTTTATCTTTCAATATTGAATGAGATAAATTCCTAGCTGCTGTTCTCTATTTTGTTATTGAACATTATATATAACTAGGGGCCCGGTGCACAAAAATTTGTGCACTCGGCGTGGAGGGAGTCCCTCAGCCCGACCTGTGCCCTCTCACAGTCTGGGACCCCTCAGTGGATGTCCTATGATGGCCCCAGTCTGCCAGGTGCCTTCTGTGTGTGTGTGTGTGTGTGTGTGTGTGTGTGTGTCATCACTGGGGACCTGCCCCCAGC
>PVJC01038775.1:0-16591 GCA_004026665.1 Murina feae | reverse complement strand
GTTAAGTGTGTTGGGGGTGAGTGAAGAGAATGGACAATAATCGTACACCTATGGATAAAGACAGTGGGGGGGCAAGGGCAGAGGGAGGGGTGGGAACTGGGAGGAGGGGAGCTATGGGGGGAAAAAGAGGAACAACTGTAATAATCTGAACAATAAAGATAAAAAAATAGACCAAAAAAAAAAAGAATGAAGGCTCTGAAAAAAAAAAAAAAAAAAAACAGAAGTAATAAGAGAGATCACTGCAATGTCTGGATTAAAGATTAACATGAAATCAATCAGTAGCTTTGAAGAAGAGAAAAAAAAATCCCATTCACACCAGCAACCAAACCTAGAAATACGTAAAATCTACATGAAGAAACCTGTGGAACTTTATTAAAGGGCAAAAAAGAAACCCTGAGTTAATGAGTTCTATGTTCCTATAAGAGAGCTCCAGTGTTTTATAAAAAGCCCATTCTTGCCCTGGCTGTGTTTCTCAGTGGTTAAAGCATCAGCCCTCGGACCGAAGGGTTGTGAGTTCGATTCCCAGTCAAGGGGTACCTCGATTATAGACTCGATCCCTGGCCCAGGTTCGGGTGAGTGTAGGAGGCAACCAATCAATGTTTCCCTCTTGCATCGATGTTTCTCCCCACCCCACCCCTATCCCTGCCTTCTTCTCTCCCTCCCATCCTCTCTCTCTAAAACTCAATGGAAAAAATATCCTCAGGTGAGGATTTAAAAAAAACAACACATCAATTCTCTCTCACTTAATCTGTATATTTAACACAATCCCAATTAGAATCCCAAAATATATTTGTTTGTTTCTTCTGGATATAAAAGAGCAGGTCACCTTTTTGGCTCATCTTTTCCAAATCTGGGCATCCTTGCTCAATAGTTATTCTGGATGGACTGTAGTTAGCCACCCATTCTCCAAGTCTTGAATTTGGTGCCTTTTTCTGATTCATACCAAGATGCCACATAGACAAGAAAAGGCCTTGTAAAATGTGTGGTAGGAGAGATAGCCTAAATAAGAAAGAAAAGACAAAAACCATAAGGAAAGATTTCATGTATTTGACTACATCAAAATTTTACATTTCTATATGATAAAAGACTGCAGAGACAAGATTAAAATGCAAATAGTGTTCAAGATGAGAATAGGAAAAAAAAAAACAGTACTAGATTGTACCTAAATATGTGTGGTTCTTTAAATCTGACTGTAAGTTATATCATCTTTAAAAGAGAATGTAGAGCCCTAGCCGGTTTGGCTCAGTGGATAGAGCATTGGCCTGCGGACTGAAGGGTCCCAGGTTCGATTTCGGCCAAGGGCACATGCCCAGGTTGCGGGCTCAATCCCCAGTGGGGGGTGTGCAGGAGGCAGCCAATCAATGATTCTCTGTTATCATTGATGTTTCTATCTCTCTCCCTCTTCCTTTCTCTCTGAAATAAAGATATTTTAAAAAAATAGAATGTAGTGGTGTGGGTAAAGGATTAATAAAGCTTTTATCCTTCTGCATGACAGTTCGACCTTCATTGGTTAACTTTGTTATCTGTGTCCTCTAAAACGTGATAAAATAGACTTGTCAACTATGTCGTTAGGCAACATTACTTATATTAGAGCAATTACTTGATTGGTAAATTGCATTTGGCCTGGCAAAACTGTAATTACCCGATGGGAGAACATCGCTGTGGGCTTTCCTGAGTGTGAAAACTCTTTAATTGGCCCTGGTGGGTCTCTGGAAGCTCTGTTTGTGAGGTGGGTACCAGAAAGCTGGCTCCTGAGGGCTATAAATCTTCTAAGTCAGGGCAGCTGCCCCAGGAACCTGGTGTACGTCTTCTTTCCTTGCACCTGAGCTGTCAGGTGGGGGCAGGCAGGCTGGGAGGGAGCAGCTGTGTGATCACTCTGTAGATTATTACAAGCACTCCCAGGGAGGTGGGACGCCTAATTCCACCCTGCTCCAAGCACTCCTTCCTTCAAAATGAATCTGATGCTCAGTGTGGTCCATGGCAGCCTTAGCGAATCTCAATGTTGAGTTGTACGGAAGAAGACCCCTGGCGGATGTTGCATGTGGTGATACAGTTTATTACATAGAAAAAGACTGATTGCATAGAATCACGGGGGATAATAATGTGAGCGTGAACTACACCTGTGAGGAATCTGATCTCTATCATGAGTGCATAATACGTACGTTTCCCTGTTCCCTCTTGTGATAGTTGCAAATATGGGGCCAGAAGAGTATGTACACCTCTGTGTCATGAGCCTTAGCAAGCCCAAATCTATACTGTGGTATCAGGCATTTCACAAGAGTGGAGCAAAGTCTCTTCACCTCACATGTTTCAAGTAAGTGACCAAGGACCTGTCTGAGTTTTAGCCTTGACCTTAGAGATGCCTTTAAATCGGCTGAACCTGATCTTTTTTTTTTTTTAATTGAGAGGGAGAGAGAGAGAGGGAGAGAGAGAGAAGAGGAGCAATTTGTGGTTTTACTTATACATTCATTGATTCATTGGCTGTTTCTTGCATGTGCCACCTGACCAGAGATCGAACCCGAAACCTTGGCGCATTGGACGACACCCTAACACTCTAACCAACTGAACTACCAGCCAGGGCTTTGAACCTGATTTTTAGTGACTTGCATTTCCCCCCTTTATAAGTCGATTCACTTAGGGCCACACAAACCTAGTCCCTGGAGGTTTGGCACACCTGTTACTCCACCCGGCCCGTCTTGTGGGAGACATCTTCAAAGTTGCAGAGAACATGTCCGGGTCGAAACGGACCGGAGAGTGATTGGGAGTCAGAACCTCCTCTTTCGGTCCCTTTTGTTTTGAAGAAGGAGGCCTCCCCCACGCCCCACCTTCACATCTTGTGAGTAGAACAAATGCTTCTCACTGGAAAATACAATATTTCCAATGCATTTATCCCTTCAGAAAGCGTAAGAAAAACTCCTATCAGCATTCTTTGTGGCTGTGTAGATACATCATAGCATCACTGGGACCCTATAAAAGACCACTGGAGGGTCAGGATCGGACAGTTTCAGATTACAGTGTGAGTGGGGTGGTCGGGGAGAGGTGGACCTTAGTCCTCCAGGCGTTTATTCTTCACAAATTTATAAAACCTGGTCCAAGAGCTTGAAACTAAATAATAATAAACCTGTCGATTCGGGTCAGATTAGGGCGTCCTTCAAGTTTTTTTTACGTTCTCTTGTTATTCCAAACTTCATTAGATTACCAAGTGCAAAAGTAACGTGTTCTTTGGTGATGAGTTGAACAGTCGAGAGATTCATAAAGAAAAATAAACATCTTATCTCCACCCTTTCAAAGCCACCCTTTTCAAAGTTCAGTGTTTGTTTTTCCACTTCATCGTCTGTGCTCACACAAGCACACGTAAAGGCATATGTGTTGTGTAGAATAGTTTGTTTTGACTTCGAGCTGGATATGTTGCTCTGCAATTTCTCCTTTTTACTTAACACATGATGGACACATCTACGAGTTCTCACATATAGATCTAATTCATTACTTTTATTTTTTTAAATATATTTTATTGATTTTTTTACAGAGAGGAAGGGAGAGGGATAGAGAGTTAGAAACATCGATGAGAGAGAAACATGGACCAGCTGCCTCCTGCACACCCCCGACTGGGGATGTGCCCGTAACCAAGGTACATGGTCTTGACCGGAATCGAACCTGGGAACCTTTCAGTCCGCAGGCCGACGCTCTATCCATCGAGCCAAACTGGTTAGGCTAATTCATTACTTTTAATAATAGCATAATATTCTAAAACTGTTAGCTCTTTTTCTGTTGGTGGACCTTCAGGCTGTTTCCTTTTTTCTTCTTTAAAATCACAACAAACAATGTTGCAATAGATATTACGGTACGTAGAAATCCATATTTGTGCATTTATTTTTGGACAAATTGTAGGGATCTCTGGGGTCACTAATATGTGATGCGCACTGTTAATTTCAATACTTTCTTTCCCAAAAGCTTGTAGCAGTTTCTGCTTCTGCCCCTCCCCCTGGATGTTAGCAATCTTTTTCATTTCTGCCAATCTGAGGATGAAAAATATCTTTTAACTGTTCTCGCCTCGGCTCCCGATCCCCTAAATCTGTTCTCCACTCTGCAGGTAGTGATCGTTTTGAAAAACAAATTTTACTACGTCACCTCCCTGCTCAAAACACTCCACTTGTTTTCTGTCATTCTTAGAATAAAGGCCAATATCTTTGACATGACAAAAACAAACAAACAAACAAAAACCAAAAACACCTTGTGGTCTAATGGTCTACCTGCCTCTCAGGTGAGCTTTTCTCCCAACAGGAAGGGCCTTCTCCGGGTCCAACTCTACTGAGAAATTAAGATGACGTATTAGCGTGTTTGCCAGAACAAGCCTCATAGGGCGTTAACGCTTTTGAAAATGTGACTAACTTGTGCCTGAAAGGAATAATTATTTCTATACTATGTGCCTTGATGGAAGTGTTTTTCCAGTTGCTTGGGTCGGACCATTTAGAGTAAACAGGGAAACGAAGGACTTGTCAAAAAAAAAAACACACACACACACAAAAAAACCTGTTAGGGCGACACCTTGGCTCCCAAGGAATAGGCAGAAAGTCCGACGGTAAATGTCGGGGGTTTTCGCTTCTCTTGTTTTTTAAGTTGGACTTTTAAAGCAGACGCTGCCTTTAATGTGCTGGTGCGCAGAACAGGAAATCTGATTTTTCGGTGCGATAACACATTCTTTGACATTAACCCGTACGGTTGGATTTTTAATGACACTTTCATCTTCAAAGCCCTTCACCATCGCGGGTGGATTAATTATTCGTGGTTTTTTTTTGGGGGGGGGTATGTGTTAAAAAGTCTTCAAAGCCTTCATCCTTCCCTCCTTGGAACTAAGACTCTTCAACCTTTCAAATGTTGCTTTCCTGCCCGCAAGGGAGACAATAAATTGCTTCTCTCTCTCTCTCTCTCTCTCTCTCTCTCTCTCTCTCTCTCTCTCTCTCTCTCTCTGTCTCTCTCTCTTTTAAGACAAAAAGAATACAATAGAAAATATACTCTTTACACTATGGAAGGCTGATGTCCTTATATCCTGGGTGGGATTAGAAGGGGTCGGAAGGCAGTGTTTAAACTGTGTTTACAGTAAGCACTGTGAGATGTAACTCTGGCAAAGGGTGTTTGTTACCGCTCTGGCTTTTGATGTGCTCCTGGAAAGGGCCACCGCTAGCACAGGGCACCCTGCGTCCGCCACAGCGGAGCCTCATAGGTTAGTGTTGCTACAGTATTATTTCAGTTCCCGCCCCCTTCAAACAACGCCTAATGGGGCGTTTTAAGGACTTGGTTTTGGAGAAGAAAACCCTCCAGCCTTCCCCCCGCCTCCAGCCCCCGGGGTCCTCCTGGATTTGACACATCGTGTAGCCACAAGGGAGCAGTCTTTCTTCGGATGAGGTCTGCTCTCCACCTCCCCCCAGAATGAAAGGGCAAGTGCAAGTTTGCAAACAGCCTCCAAGCCCTTTCCATTAGCCCTGGACGCCGGAAACCGCAAAGGGGGGGCGGGGGCAGTTCAAGCTGTGATTTTCCAGGAGAAAGCCTCCGGTGAACGTTCGCTCCGCCGCCAGGAGGCCCGTCGGTTCCTGGGAGGAGCCCTTCCGAATCCGCGGGGATTCCGAGACTCTTGAAGACCCAGATCCGTGGATTACGGTAATTGCCAACCTCGGGTGGCTGCGGAAGATTACGCTGTTTTGGTGTGCGCTCACATTTCCAGGCTGGGGGACCGGGCAGAGGAACCCCTTTTGTTGCCTTTTTGAAAAGAAGAAGATCAGAGAGGAAGACGAGGTTTGAAGTGCGGATTAGGGGTCCTAAAACCTTTGCCTGGCACCTCCGCCTGGGACTTTATAAGGGAGGTTGTTTGCGGCGTGCGCTGACTCCACGGAATCATGCACAGTTTCCCTGGAGCGTGTTCTGGACCTGGGCTTCGGGGCTCAGAAACATCTCCCCACACAGACCTTCTGCGCCAGGCAGACTGAATGGACCGTCCTCTCCGCTTTGAAGATCTGCAGCCTCGTTTTCTGCCGAGACATTAATTTCTTGGTTGATCCGTTGGTTGTCTTTTTTTGGGGGGGGGGAGGGGGCGAATGATGGAGACACGTCAATCGGCCGGACTGCTGACCTTGCCGTACCCCCTCCACCCGGGGCCCCTGAGCCTGCCCGAGACCCTGTCCCGCCTCCCGCTGCGGGACCCCTTCAGGGTCTCCTTGCACCTGGACGCCGCGTGCTGCGCCCCGAGACGGCCTTACCTGCCCCTGCCGCTGGACGGCGCCTTCGAGCCCGCCTTCCTCCGCAAGCGCAACGAGCGCGAGCGGCAGCGGGTGCGCTGCGTGAACGAGGGGTACGCGCGCCTCCGAGACCACCTGCCCCGGGAGCTGGCGGGCAAGCGCCTGAGCAAAGTGGAGACGCTCCGCGCCGCCATCGGCTACATCAAGCACCTCCAGGAGCTGCTGGAGCGCCACGCGCTGGGCCAGGAGGGCCCGGCCGGCCCCCCGCGCAGGTCCGAATGCAACAGCGACGGCGAGTCCAAGGCCTCGTCCGCGCCTTCGCCCTGCAGCGAGCCCGAGGACCGGGGCAGCTAGCGAGCCCGGGACTTCCCCGCGCCGGGACCCCGGCGCCCGCTGCACCGCGCGCCTTTGCCGTCTGGTCTAAGGTTCTCTCCGAAGGTGGTTGCGTTTTTAATCCGGTTTCTCCTTCCCGGAAAAAAAAACAAATCTTAGAAAAAAAAATTAGTGCTTTAAAGGGAAAAAGATGTGACATTCTGGTTGGATTCCCTCCCTCCCCTCCCCCTACCTTTTGTTGGCTTTGTGCCTCCACCTTAAAGGTGCTTGCTTAGGGACGCTTCTGGACTTCTCAGATGCAGACGATACCAGATTCGGAGCACCTCACTCTGCAAACCCTAAGGGCAGTAAGGGTGGGAATTTCCCTCCGTCGTTGGTGTGGGTAAGTCATGTTCATAGACATCGAAATCCAACCTTCACCAATAAATAGAGGACAGTTCTTAAGGCGAGAGGGACGTTTTCCTGCATCCCTCCCCTCCCCTTAGAAATTACTTTGGGCGGCGCCCGGCCTTGCTCGGATGGAGTGGACACCCGAGCACGCGTTCGCCCGCAGCGCTGCTGGACCAGTCGGTGCGCAGAGGAGGCGCGTGTCCTTGGAACTCCTCGTCTCATCAGCAAGTGGCTCTTCTGGAAACTCCACAGGAGTCAGCAGATAACATGTCAGTGTCCATGATCCTTTGGGAAGAGAACTCAGATTTGTGTGGAAACTTACTTTTCCTCTCCGTCGTTTTTCCCCCCCTTCTCTTTGCATCCCGCCCCGCCCCCCCCGCCCCCCGTAGTTCTTACTCCACTGTTGGTTAAACTGAAGTGCCACTGTGACCTTTTTGTTTGTTTCAAGTAAATGCTTAGATGGTTGAACCGGATGGTCTGGGGTTGGTCCATGCTCACACTGTCATCACAAGGAGGGCTCCCAATTACCCAGCGACTCCGGCTTGTTCCTCGTTTCTTAAAAATACTTCATTCTGGTCATTTATTTATTTTTTTCCTCTGAGAAACAATTATAAAACCATAGATAAGTTTTAAAAAATTGACATAAGCTAAACTTCCTCTCACAAAAGTTCTAATGTGCTGAATTGCCCTTTCCTCCTGAGTGGCTTGGGTAAGGGGGTGGGGAATGGGGTTAGGAAATAAACAAGGAGAGGAAACGGACAAGGGTGCGCCCCTTCAGGGAACTGTTTCCCTTGACCCCCACACTGGCTTCATTAGGGGGGTTGTATTACCCCCTTTTTACAGATGAGTCAACTGAGGGAAGCTAACAGCCAGTGCACACCTTTCACATGCCAGGAATCGCGCTGTGTGCTTTTTTTTTTTTTTTTTTACATTTTGTTGTATTTAATTTTTATACATCTCTGAGATGGGTGTTACACATATGTTGTGATATTTTTAAAAAAAGAAGCTCAAGGAGATTGCCTGCCTGGCCCAGTTTTGTGGCTGTTCCTGGAGCTGAGGTCCAGTCCTGCATCAGTCTGACCCCAGCGCCCAACTTGCTGTCTCCCGTATCATGCCTTCCCGTGCTCTCAGCTAATGTTACTTGGCCCGTGGAATGCTGACTCAATGTTAGAAAGTATAAATACTAGTATTTGTAACAATCGGTATAATGGTGTCCTGTTGTTTCCAGCTGCACAGATAAATGCTGCGCAGTGATCCACAACCAAGCTTTCTTTTCCCCTAAGAACCGTGGTGGAGCGCCTGAGTTTGAATGCGCAGGATATAAGAGCCCTTTTCTCTGACCTCACACAGGCCCCTCACGTAGCCCCTTTAGCCTCCAGGCAGGTAGTTACTCTCCGCCGGGGGCTTCAGAGAAGCAAGCCTATCTGAGGAATATTTACTAATTAGGGAAAAAGGAAAGGGAAAACATTCAGGCTGCCTTCCTAGGGAAGTTGGAGGAAATGCTAATTAACCAAGTTGTTACAAACATTGAGAGACTTTTCTAGGGGTCTTAGTGGGACAGTAATCACAATGTCCATTTCTTTACTCTCTTTTCCAAAGTAGGAATAATAACCTGTCGGGTAGGTGGCTCAGCTGGTTAGAGCATCATCCTAATACACCAAGTTTGCAGGTTGGATCCCCAGTCAGGGCGCAGACAAGAATCAACCAATGAATGCATAAACAAGTGGAACAAACAAATCAATGCTTCTCTCTCTCTCTCAAATCAATAAATAAAAAATTTTAAAGTAAGAATAATAATAAAAAGTACATTTTGTTTAATCTACACAGACTATGTGATTATTTTCTAACTGCAGGGAGAAAGAAATACTATTTCTTTACTTCGTTAAAATAGTTGTATAAAATCTGAATAAATACCATTTGCTGAGATAAGTGACTTAGAAAGAGAAGGACAGTTCAGTTTTAAAAGAGAAATTTATTTTGGCTAAAATGCCTTGAGAGACTTTTAATGTGGTTTTGTTTGAAGCCTACTGGGAATAAGGCGATCATTTCGAGAAACCTTTTGAAAAAAATAAAGTAGCTCAATAATATACCTATTTTAGAGGAAAAAGCAAAATCAGGCAGTTTTTCTGGACCCTTCCTGATGGCTTGCAGGAGGAGCACCATTCTAGGAATGAGACCTTTTAAAATGTCCCATCTCCCCATTTTCCTGTGAAATGAACGCTTCATTAACCATAGGACCATTTGATTCTCAAAAAGAAGAAAACTGATTCTAGGCACTTTCACCATCGGATTCTTGCCACAATCATTTCTGCTGCAGACATTTTCGCTCACATAACTGATGGGCCATAAGGCAGTCTTGCTGTATAAAAGCTAAAATAACTGGATGACCATGACCGTTTGGGTGTTTGTTTGTTTGGTTTCATTTCCGCATTGACAAACCAACTGTGTTCGTGGACTTCATGTACTTAAGCTAGTTGTCAGTTTGGTTTCATTTCTTCATTGACAAGTTTTCAGTCACTCCCATTTTTATGTTACATATAAATCTTGTGGTGTTCTCAGTGGTTAGAGCATCTGCTCACTCACTGAAGGGTCTCAGGTTTGATTCCCAGCGAAGGGCCCTGGTTGTGGAGCATGTAGGAAGCAACCAGAGGATGAAGATGTGTTTCTCTCACATCAATGTCTTCTCTCTCTCTCTCTCTCTCTCTCTCTCTCTCTCTCTCTCTCTCTCTTTCTCTCTCTCTCTCTTCTCCCTCCTTCCCACTCCCTCTGAAAAGTAATGGAGAAAATATCCTCTGGTGAGGAAGAACAAAAAACAAATACTCCCTAGGCTTCATAATGGCCTAGACGGTGATAAGCAGATAGGGTGTGGAGATGGTCTTAAAATAGATGAAGATGATTTGCCCCAAGAATTGGTTTCTCCTCCTCCTCCTTCTCCTTCTCCTCCTCCTCCTCCTCCTCCTCCTCCTCCTCCTCCTCCTCCTCCTTCTGGTTTGTTATTTTGAAACCCATGACATTGGGAGGAGAGACACTGAGGGCCCTCTCTGAGGGTGCAGAGTTGAGCCAACATTTCCCACAGAACAAAGACAAGTGCTCAGATACAATCCATAAAGTTAAACCAGTTATCTGCACAGTGTAACCATGAATCTACACACACTTTTAATATATTCAAATATTTTGTATTTCTCAATAAACTTCAAAAAATGTTATGTCCTTGTTAAGGTCCCTCTTTTATTTTCCATGATTTTATCCTTCTTATGGTAAAATGGCCTTATGGCAAATTCCTTAGGTGGTGAAAGTGTTTGCAGTGAATATGCTTGTGGCAGATATCTACAGCAAAGATGCTACAGTGACACAATCAATTACCAGCAAGCTATGTAGAAGCCATAGAGGGAGTTTTATGGAAATGATGCATTCATGAAAGGAGAAACATTTATATGGCCTTCAAGGTCTTCCTTGTTTTTTTGGCCACTCAGCCCAGACATATCCAATGACTATAAACTGTTTTTACAGTATTCCCTGTGGTTCATAACCCTAATGGCTGTGACACCCTACCCCCACCCCTGAGTGTACAGAGAATGAGAGGCAGTGTTGGGATGGGGCAGAGTGTGCCCTGGCCTTGGGCTTGGTCCTACTCTGCCACTCACTGACCTGGCAACCTGAGATGAATCCCTAACTTCTGTGCTCTTGGTTCCCTGTGCTAGGACACGGGAATGTTAGATTGCATCATCTTTTAGGCCTTCCAGCTAGAAAACGCCCTTCATCTGACTGCGCAGAATCCTCCACCAGGGACGACAAATGCCCGCATGCCTGCCTCCTGCACATGGTACAGCAACAGCCTCTCTCCTACTAGAAGGATCCAGTCCCAGAACTGCAGTTACTTCTTTTTAAGTTCTAGTTGCTGTTGTAATGCCTAATTTTTTTTTTTTCAAAAACAAGCTTCATAATTTTTTTTGTTGAATAGAATTTAAAGAATCTTACAAACTTGCCCAGCCAGTGTGGTTCAGTGGTTGAGCGTCACCTTATGAACCAGAAGGTCCCGGTTCAATTCCTAGTCAGGGTACATGCCCAGGTTGTGAGCTTTATCCCCAGCGTGGGGCGTGAGGAGGCAGCCAATTAATAATTTTCTTCATTGATGTTTCTCTCTCTCTCAAAAAAAATATTTTAAGAAGTATCTTACAATCTAGAGGAAAAATGCACCCTTTTTGCCTCAACATGAGGAAAAAAGGTATAAGTGATATAATTGGTGTCCTACCTGAAAAATGATATGAGGAGATAGAGCAGCTTTAAGTGAGTAGAGAAGTAGGAAGAAAAGCTTTTGTGGTTGCAGCATTGGCGGGTGAAAACGGAATAAGAATTACAGGCAGATGGTCCAAGGGGAACAGAGATGTCTCAAAGGCGGGAACTGTGATTAGAGAGAATCTGAGTGACAGGGTGGCTAAGACAAGGTTCTAGAAGGCATTGAAAGGCAGGTTTTTTGTTTTTTTTTTTTAAAAATATTTTATTGATTTTTTTTTTTAACAGAGAGGAAGGGAGAGGAATAGAGAGTTAGAAACATCGATGAGAGAGAAACATCGCTCAGCTGCCTCCTGCACACTCCCCTACTGGGGATGTGCCCACAACCAAGGCACATGCCCTTGACTGGAATCGAACCTGGGACCCTTGAGTCTGCAGGCCGATGCTCTATCCACCGAGCCAAACCGGTTAGGGCGAAAGGCAAGTTTTTAAAAAAAAATCGTGACCTTTATTGTTTTAGACAATGGGGAACTATTGAAAAAATGACTTTTTGTTTGTTTGGAAAGAGGGTGAACCGTTTGGCACTGTGGTTGAGGATCACTGTAGTGGCAGGAAGCAGCAGGCCAGTAGGATATTGCACTAATTAAGGGAGGAAGTGAGAACCTCTGGCAGTGGCAGTGGGAATGGGAAGGAGGAGATGGACGGGGAGGCCATGTAGGAGTAGCACTGATAGGTCTTGGTCACTCAGAAGATGGGGAGGAGGTGGGAGAGGGGTAAGTTAAAGACATCGCTACTAAGTCCCCACCCAGTGAAATGGGGAGCACAGGAAGAGAAGCAGATGAAAAAGGTGCAAGTCTTATTTTGGAGGTGCTGGGTTTGAAATACTGACCGGTTACTATTCCAGTCGATAAACAGTTGGAAATACTGATGTTGAGATCAGGAGGGAAGTCAAAAACAGCTGTAGACTTGAGAGCCACACACATACAGAGAGTAAGAGTGAAAGGCGAGTTCTCCCAAGGAGCATGTTGATGAGGACAAGAGAAGACAACTGGGGTGGGCCTGCACTGAGGGAGTGCGGGAGAAACGTCTTTGAAGAGGATGAGCCTGGCTGGTATGAGGTCATGGCAATTGAGTGTGGATGTCATTTTATAAGGAGGAAGTGATGGATAATATCCTATGGTGTCATAGGTGACAGCATGCAGTAACCCACTGGATTTAGCCATTAAAAAAGTCACTGGAGCCCTAGCTGGTTTGGCTCAGTGGATAGAGTGTCAGCCTGCGGAATGAAAGTTCCTGGGTTTGATTCCAGTCAAGGGCACATGCCCCGGTTGTGGGCTTGATCCCCAAGTGAGGGGCATGCAGGAGGCAGCTGATCAATGATTCTCTCTCATCATTGATGTTTCTATCTGTCCTTCTCCCTTCCTCTCTGGAAAAAAAAATGTATATAATCAGTAGAGACGTTTGTCAGAGCAAATGTCTTTGGAGAATAAAGAGAGCTGGGTTAATGCAAAGGGAAACCAGTTAGAGAAAAGGATGGTATATCAAAGATGGTTCTGAACCTGAGGTCTCAGGTGAAAGTTGTAGTTGATTCAGAGACTTATAGGTGACGAGACTTCAAGGAGTCTGAAGTCCAGTGGAGGTGAAGGGCCTAGGAACTGGGAAGGTAACAGATTCAGGTAAAGACTGAGGTAAGTGTTTAAATCAGGAAGTTGAGTATGGTTTGTCACTTGCAGGTTACATTCCATATCATTTTGTATTAGTTTCAGGTGTATGGCATAGCGGTCAGATAATCATATACTTTACAAAAGTATTCCCCTGGTATTTTCAGTACCCACCTTGCCAGGTTAGTACATACATACATATATAGTTGTCACAATATTATGATTCTATTCCCTGTGCTGTACTTTTTACACCCTCATGACTCTTTTGTAATTACCAATCTATACTTCTCAATCCCTTCACCCTTTTCACCTGTAATGGAAAAATTAAAAAAAAAGTCTTTATTGATTTCAGAGAGTGGGAGAGGAAGAGATAGAAACGTTAATGATGCGAAAGCATCACTGATGGGTTGTATGGCCCCTACTGGGGATAAAGCTCACAAATTGAACCTTGATCTCCTGGTTCATAGATTTGGTGTTCAACCACAGGCCAGGCATGTACTGGCCAGGCATGTAATTGAATAATTTTTTTTAAATAACTAGAAAAAACAAACTGATTAAAAAATGGATGAAGGAAAAAAATGAGAAGAGGGTTGTATGAAAAGTATGACTCTATGGGTTTAGTACTGTCCCTTAGGTAATGTCTGGCTTCAAAAGTATTGAGTTAACAGTTTTTAATGACTTGGTTAAAAAGTTGTCACAAGTCTCCTTTGTGATGACACAATTTTAATTTGACTCATGTTTATATTTTATAGTTTCATGACAATAGCTAACTCTGGAAAGTTCTACAGTGCTCATTGTATGAGATAATGGTAATATATGCAAAACACCTTGCAATACACCTGGCAGCAAATAATAGAGGATCAATAACTTATTTCCTTTTGTCTGTGGCTTCTGAGAAAAAACAAAAAACAAAAAAACAAACCGAACAAAAAAACTCTCATGTAGAAAAACTTCAACAGAGTAACCACTGCAGAGTAAGAATTAAGGGATGGAAAGAAAGAAAATAGTATCTTATTTTCTTCCCTTTGTGAAATTTCTGGGGGCAAGGGAAGAACAGGATAACCTAGGAAAGAACAGTGCTTAGAGGAGAGTGGAATTGAGGCATCCTTGATTCATCTGGATCCAGTCTGCTCCTATGGTCAGCAGTTACTGATCTGTCAGTAGCTGGACCCAGGATCCTGGGCCATTGAGCTGAACTGTCATTCTTCTGACTCCAGGTGCTATAAGCCTTAAATTGAATTGGAGAGCGAAGTCCTATCAGGCTGGAAAGGCATTCCACAGGATGAGTCAGCGTTACTCAGCTATAAGCACACCAACCAAGATGTGTCAGATGGTGCATTTTCAAAAGCGTTCTGAGCTGTTTCTGTCTAGACAAAGGTTTTTTCAAAGCTCCCAAAGTTTTCACTGTCATCTGCAGAAATGGGTAACAAGCTCACGTGTCACGCTGGGAATGGCTTTTGATGGAAATGTGGGCTGAGGGATGGAATCCTTCCCTGCAGAGTGATGGCTAAAAAGACAGGCTCTACCCCTAGGCCCTCTCTATCAGCTATTGCCAACCCTTTCATCCCATCAGGCGGACCGACCGGCTGCTGGGAGAGGGCAGAAGGCCTAAAGTTGCTTTATATTTTCTTTATTGGTCCATGAAACCATAGAACTATTTCCAGCTCTTTGATTATTATCGCTGAGTTATGTGTGTGTTTGATGCTCAGGCTGTCTGGGTGGTGAGATTGGTTTTTAATCCTTTCGTAGCTATTTAGCTGCGTCCTTTTGTGAAAACCTGTCAGCGGCCTTTTCATGTTGGGTTACTCGCTGTCATTAACCAGGGCCAGAACGAAACCGCAGATGCTGCAGAAGGAGGTGCAGCCAGATGAGAAAACTCTCCAAACTGGTTTTTGCCTACAGAGCAAGGCTTGAAGAGGCCACTCCTGAAGACATTTCTCATTTTCCTGACAGTGGAAATCTCTGGGGAAGGAATCCTATCTCAGAGTCATAGGACAGAAAGCGCCTGGAAATGACCTGGTTTAACCCTGGGGGTTTTAGTGAAATGAAGGCTTAAACCATAGAGGGCAGAAGCGTATCTGTTCTCTCTTAAAACACCTCAATTGACAGAAATTTCCCATTAGCTAACATTTTCTGAGCACCGACAAGAAGGCGGGTTGGCCCCCTTAAAAGTACTACTCTCATTTGATCTTCACAACATTCCTATGATGTAGGTATTTATATCACTTCTATTTTAAAGATGAGGAGACTGAAGCTTGGAGAGGTGAAGTAGTTTATCACACAGACAGGTGGTAGCAAACTGTGTCTGGTTGGTCTTCATCCATTCATCTGTCCATCCATCCATCCATCAATCAGCAAGTACTACCTACATGGAGCTTAATATTAGGAAGAGGAAGAGTCAATAAACAAGCATTAATATGTATGTTTCAGTTGGTGATCATGGCTAAGAAAAATAAAACCAGGATTTCTGCAATTCAATTTCTTTTCACCCTTATTTTCAACCACCATCTCTTCTTTCACTGTTCTGAAGTAGTCTTTTGCAGATTCAAATGACTACCTTTCAACCCTAACAGCCGATTTGAAGACTCACAGCTCAATACCCACCTAGGAAAAAAACAAAACAAGGGACAAGTAGAATAAGGTACTTTGGGGGCCCTGGGTATTAAGGGGACCCCCCACCCCGCCCCCAAAACCCATTTAGCTGCACAGGAATCAAGGTTGATTTGGAACATGAGAGCACTTCCTGATATAATTCTGGTTTGACATCTGAGGGAGAGGAAGTGTTCTTACAGAAGGCCCCACAACTTCAGCTATACCTTGGACAAAGCAGAAAGGACAAAGCAGTCCTGACCTCACCACTTCCTGGATGTGTTTCCTTGGAAAAGTGACATGACTTCTCTGAACTTATTTCTTCATCTGTAGAGTTAAGGGTAGTAATACCTATTCTATCTCACAGGCTTATGGTAAAGGTGAAATGAGGCCACATAGGTATAAGATCTCCATCAACTAGAATGTTCTATCATCACTATTTTTTAAAAAAATATATTTTATTGATTTTTTTACAGAGAGAAAGGGAGAGTTAGAAACATCAATGAGAGAGAAACATCCATCAGCTGCCTCCTGCACACCTCCTACTGGGGATGTGCCCACAACCAAAGTACATGCCCTTGACTGGAATCGAACCTGGAACCTTTCAGCCCGCAGGCTGATGCTCTATTCACTGAGCCAAACCAGTTACGGCTATCATCACTATTTTTTAAAATATTTTTATTGATTTTTTACAGAGAGGAAGGGAGAGGGATAGAGTTAGAAACATCGATGAGAGAGAAACATCAATCAGCTGCCTCCTGCACACTCCCCACCAGGGTTGTGTCCGCAACCAAGGTAACATGCCCTTGACTGGAATTGAACCTGGGACCCTTGACTCCGCAGGTCGACGCTCTATCCGCTGAGCCAAACTGGTCAGGGCTCTATCTTCACTATTAACCCATGTGCAAAGCAAGTCTCCAATGGAAGACAGGGATAGCTTTGCAGAGAAATACAACCACTTTGTTGATACCGAGGAAAACTCCTGTTTAGCACAGTTAATGTTGATGACATTCTTAAGAATAATGAAGGAAACAGTAATATGCTAGGTTTTCTAATTTGTATAACGAGCCACTCCAAAACTTACAACAGCCATGATTTATTATCAGAGAAATTACTATAATTGCTGGATTGCCTGAGTTATGGCCTCTCTTTTTA
>PVJC01038774.1:0-16599 GCA_004026665.1 Murina feae | reverse complement strand
GAAGAAGAAAAAGGAAAGTAAAAATTATGAACAACAAATATATATCAACGAGTGAATCTAAGAATCAAGTGAATAAAAAATCTGATGAACAGAATAAACTGGTGAATAGAATAGAATCAGAGGCATAGAAAGGGAGTGGACTGACCATTTTGGGGGGTTAAGGGTGTTGGGGATGCGTGAAGAGACTGGACAATAATTGTACACCTATGGATGAGGACAGTGGGGGGGGCAAGGACAGAGGTTAGGGTGGGAAATGGGAGGAGGGGAGCTATGGGGGAAAAAAGAGGAACAACTGTAATAATCTGAACAATAAAGATAAATTAAAAAAATAAATAAATAAAAAAAATATTTATAGAAGGTCAGATTTCTTGGGAAATCCAGAATAAGTGGAAATAAATTTATGCAGCTGAGAAATTTATGCAGCTGAGAAACTTATATACATATATATATACCCAAAATGTACATAACCCTAAATTCAAATATTTCTGTTTGATGACCCTAGTGTGATGAATTTTAGTCTTTATAGAATTAATTGGGAGAAAAATTTAATTATCAAAATGATGTTTCTGTTACCAGATTAGGTAATTGCCTCATTTCTTGGCAGAGGGAGCTATCCATATGAAGTTGCCACTAGACTAGGAACAGAATGATTGGGTCCAAACCTGTCTGTTTGATGATGAGTCACTGATGTCTGGTATTGGGCCCTCACCCATAAATGTTATAATGATATTTTTAGATTTCAGTGGGTGGGGAAGAATATTTTATTAAGTACCTATAGAGTGCTTTGAAGGTTCCAAGTCCTGGATGATATTAGATCACAATATATAGAGTAGATAGATATTTAAAAACTGCTTACTCATTACTGTCATGCTTGAATGGATTTCCTGGGATTGGGAAACTTAGCTAAATATAGAGCCCAGTTGCTGGCATTGGGAGGAAAACTGCTATGTTAGACTCACTGAGCAAGAGCACGTCAGTGTCTAACAGAGCATGGGTCTAGAATTACATCCTCTATTTGACTTCACTTATTGTGGTGTCTTTCAAACTGGTCCTATGTAGATTTCATAATTTTAATTGTGTATTATTTATTTTTAATACTACTCTTGGTTCCATCCAACCCTTAAGGGCAGGGAGGTATTTACTTAAACCCTATCACAGAAATGCAAATGGTTCCACTATATATTGGTGACCCTGTTATTACCAATGCTCTGATGATTATGTCACTGATTGTAGGGAGCTCTGGTTTTCAGCTTATTGGTTATGGGGATTTTACTGGGACTCCTCCTCCCTACACCACCGAGATGTCTATGTTAATAGCCCTTCTGAGAATCTCCAAAGTAAAACAAACATAAAACTTCACAAATCCTGAATTAGCAGGCACAGAAAATTATACCATCAATAAAGTCTCTTCTAGGCTCCAAATGTTGTAATGCTGCAACTTAAAGAAAAGCACACACACACAAAAACTCCCCTGGCCGTTTCTATTTATCCCGCCCAGTGGAGCGCACACAGGTTGATCTGCTGCCACCCGGCAAGTTCTTCACTGTTCCATGAAGAAAGACCTGGGGCACTGAGGTGCAGATAGCAAGGCTGCCCACAAAGGCAGTGGGGCCAGGATGTGGAAGACTTGGCCGCTGTCTTAGACACATGTGGTTGCCACTTCTACCATTTCCTGTTGAGCCTGGCCCCACCTGAGAAGTGCCCACAGGTCCCTCCGCTCTCAGATTCCTCAGAAAGAAGTTTTATCTCCAGGTGGGAGAAAGCAGCAGGGCGGAGGCTAGGGTAAGGCAGTGAGGTACCTGGGTTGCAACATTTAAAGAGGCTTGACCCCCAGTGTGGAGCATGCAGGGGGCAACCCATCAATGCTTCTCTCTCATCATTGATTTCTCTCTCTCTCTCCTCTCTCTCTTCTCTCTCTCTCTCTCTCTCTCTCTCTCTCTCTCTCTCTCTCTCCTTTCTCTTCCTCTCTGAAATCAATAAAAAAATATATAAAAAATACAGAGGCATTTGCTCTCAGGGGCCGTCTGAGGGTGAGTGCCTCTTTGAATTTGGTACCCCAAGAGCCAGCCCTGGGAGAAGGTCTTTAACAAGGTCATGCCAGGGAGAAAACAACCAGCCACAACCTGCGAATCTCCAAGCTGGCAGTGTGAGTTGGAGAAGCCAATCAAGTCAAACAAAGAGCTACAAGTTCTTTGGTTTCTGTTGTTTATTGTCCCTGGCTTCAAGGCACTAGATTCCAGCAGTGTTACAACCTTAATGGCCTCCCACTAATTTCCTGCTCTCACAAGAGCACCCACAAGGAGGAAAGGACTGTTAATTATGGGGGTCAATACAGAGATGGCAAGAAGAAATAAGGTGTGTGTGTTGGGGGGCGGGGGAGGCAAGGGCAGAATGAATTGTGTATACAAAGGTGAGGCCATGAAGCTCCTCCTGTGTCAGCATTCTGTCTGCGGGGCTGGGCCTGGGTCCTTGACCTGGGTCCTTGACCGGGGCCACCCTGACAGCCAGCGCTAAAGGCCTGGCTGAGCTCTGAGAAACTCACTCTCATGGTAGCTATTGCTCTCCTGTGCACAGGGTCCAGGGTAGGCAGACCTGTTTTCATTCCACAAAACTGAACTTAAAAATCTAGAACTGAACTTAAATTTCTATTTCACGCTTTCATTCTCCCTGATAACAGAAATATAGTCAATAGATTGCAGATAAGCTTACTTCTGTTTTTTAAAATATATTTTATTGATTTTTTTTACAGAGAGGAAGGGAGAGGGATAGAGAGTTAGAAACATCGATGAGAGAGAAACATCGATCAGCTGCCTCCTGCACACCTCCTACTGCGGATGTGCCTGCAACCCAGGCACACACCCTTGACTGGAATCGAACCTGCCTTTCAGTCTGCGGGCTGACAGTTTATCCACTGAGCCAAACTGGTAAGGGCTACTTCTGGTTTTTAAAAAATCATTTCTGGTAAAGTCTATGGATTCAGAATTTCCGCTTTCACCTCCACCTCCTTCGAGTGGCACCAAAGTTCTAGGGGACGTGGGGTGGAGTGTGGAGCTCCAGGCTGGCATTCTCTGCCTCTGTCCATGTTCTCATCACTGGCCATCAGCAGGCCAGCACTCCCAGCAAACTTATCTTCACTGTGGCGATTCTCCCCGAGCCACATCCTCACCCTGTTAGGGACTAGCAAACTGTTGTCCACTTGTGCCGCTCTGATGATGTCTTAGACACATCTACACGCTTCTACCCGTTCCTGTTTACCCTGGCCCCAACCGAGAAGTGAGCAGGTCCCTCTGCTCTCAAATCTCTAAACCCACCTGAGGACTCTATCAGCTATTGTGACTCCTCCTTTACTAGCACCCCTGAGGTCTCAGACATATCTTTCTCCACATTCCCCCCTATTTTTTCTTCTTCCCCTCCCCTTTTTTTTGGGGGGGGTAGAGTGGGGGGAGGAACCCTTCTTCTTCCTTCATTTTTTTTAAAAAATATTTTTATTTATTTCAGAGAGGAAGGAGAGAGGGAGAGAGCTAGAAACATCAACGATGTGAGAGAGAACCATCAATCGGCTGCCTCCTGCACGCCCCACACTGAGGACTGAGCCCACAACTCTGGCATGTGCCCCGAGCAGGAATTGAACCGTGACCTCCTGGTTCATAGGTCGACGCTCAACCACTAAGCCACGCTGGCTGGGCTTCTTCCTCTTTCTTTGTTCTTTCTTTGTTCTTTCTTTTCTTTTTTCCAGCCATATCTGAGCCACTTTCTCTTGCTCTCTTATATGATCTTCTTTCTCTTCAGCTTGAAGAATTTCTAGTACTACTTTGTCTAACATAGCAGCCACTGGTCACATGTGGGATGGGGTTAATATAAGTGATGTTATACTAACTATACTATTTTAGAATTTGCTCCCCTCACTCTTACTAATAACCCTTAGAAAGCTTTTCCTATAAATGGACACCTACTTTATCATTTTCTTTGTGCTGCGCAGTATTACATGGTTTGGGAAGATTATCTACCTTGCCTCCTCATGTCAACCAGAATAAGCTAGACCATGCAACAGTAACAAACTTAGAATCTTATTAGTTTATAAAAGAACTGTTTATTTTCAAGCTCATGCTACCTTTCCATTGTGAGTTGACTGAAGCTCTAAATTATGTGTATATACACACGTGTTTCTATGCTTCCTAATCTGCTTCATTTTAAAAATTAATTATTACTCTTGATTATTCCTGGCTCTTTTTGCTCATTTTCTCTTCCATGTCAAATTCCAATCAGCTTGTCAAGTTTCATTAAAGAACTCACTTTCGACTATGGCTCTTCTCCTAAAGCCTTCTTCCCCCTCATCTCAGTAAAAGGAATCACTATCCTCGCATTGTTCAGTTACAAATTATCTTGGTCTCTCTCTCTCTCTCTCTCTCTCTCTCTCTCTCTCTCTCTCTCTCTCTCTCTCTCTCTCTCAATCCATTAGTAAGTCCTGTGGCTGCTGCCTTTAAATTATACCTTATAATCTGACCACACACAAATATATTTGCTGGCAATGGTGAGATGTCCCTAATTTTTTAAAAAACTCCCAATATATCCCACCCTGCTTTGTGAATAGAAGTGGCCAGGAAAAGGCTGGTATCTGATGACATCAGAGGCACCATCTCTGGACTCCCTCGCTCTAGATACTTCATGTGTGAGCAAAATCAAATCTCTAATTTATTTATCCCGGGTGTTTTGGGGCAACTATTGCCTGAAACCAAAAACAATGCTTAACCAACAGGGGGCATTTAGATCAATAGTATAGAAAAGTGTCCTGTACATTTGGACACCAGGTACACTGTTCATAAAGAAATTTCAGAGAGATTTAAGATATAAACCCACAAAGCATGATGATAAAAATATCAGGTCACCCACAGGGTGAGGCAGTTCTTCATACTCTTTGTGGAACAGATCTGGCTTGCTTCCTTTCTAGGCGCACAGTGGGACTGCACTTCCTGCCTCCTGTGTTTACATGGGGTCATGAAACTGGTTTTAGCTAACGGGTTGTGAGTGCAGCCCTTATTCACTATTCCAGAGCCTTTACCCTCCACCATAGTGACCAGCAATGTTCACCCCAGAAAGAGAGAAGAAGCTCAGCGTCTTGTTTGTTTATATGTTTATCTCCTCCCTCCCATCTTGTATTACGATGTGAACTTGAGAGCAGGGACTCTGTCTGTAGCATTCACCACCATACTTCCAATGTTTAATATATAACTGGCTCACAAATACATGTTTATAAATACTTGTTACTGATAGATTTTTATTGGACTGAGTCAACTTACTGATTAAAATAGGAGTGAACTGGCATTTTTACAATGCCATATCTTATCTTTTACTTGGTTAAGATTTTTTTAAGATTAACAGTAAAAATTTAATATTTTCGTCATACAGGTCTTGCACATTTATTATTGAGTTTGTCCTTCGATATTGCACAATTTTTTTATTGCTAATGCGAATGGGAGCTCTCTCAGTTATTGGTGGCTAAGAGGAATATTACTTATCTTTGTATGTTGATCTGGTGTCTGGACACAATGAAGTCTTGATTTGTCATCCAATTTTCTGGGTTTTTTTTGTTTTTGTTTTTTTTTTTAGGTAAACAGTCACGTCATCTGCAACCCTCCTTCCCTTAGGACTCTTGGATGACTGTCTTATGTTTTTGGGCTCCCTGGATGCTCTTCAAATTAATATTTCATAGCTTTTCTATGTTATAAATATACTTGTTTGGCATTCTGGATGGCAGCTGAGAGGCTTAGCCCCTCCTTTTTCCTTAGTGAAGATTATGCCTGTTTTTCAGTAGGCTGTGTCAGGTATTGGGTTATTATGAGCCTGTAATGATAGAATTCTGGAGACCACTTACATGTGGGTGAAAGAGAACAATCATGAGTAAACATCTGTGGAAATGCAAGAAGCTAATAATAACCTGAGCTGAGGACCCGCCCGGTCAGGTCGTCAAACTGCGGATGTTGGCCAGGTAGCTCCTGTACATAATCTGAGAAACAGAGGCGCTCCTCCAACCGCAAATGGGAACTCGAGAGTAGCTGAAACAGGAGGCATCAAGATTCTATTCGGGGCCCCTTTCTGGCCAAACCCCTCGAGAAGTAGCACTCCATTGGAGGAATACTTTGAAGGAAGAGAAAGCTATGGCTCCTAGGAAGGGCCCCCACAATCTAGACTCTCTGAGAAAGGTTCAGATCCCCCTGCAGCATACTTGGTTATCCTTTGCAGTGGCATCATCAGTGTAATTTATGGGGGCTCGCACCACACAGCCACCCTGGGAAGGATCCCTTGGTCAAAGGAAGACTGAGTCACAGATTCTTCCACTAAAGCTTCTTAGGAGCCTTGGAATCTAACTTTCAGGATAAAGCCTTTCGTATCTCCCACCACCAGGCACAGTGGTTGGCACATGCCAATTAATAAATAATTGTCGAATTGCTTGCATATAGATATTTTCTGATGAATACATTTTATTTCTGTCAACCCATAAAATTGAAGAAATAAAAATTTTCTATACCAAATTCAAGGGAAAGCCACATTCTATATTTATGAACTTTAGACCTTTCTTCCTTTTGAGCTGTATATATATATATATATATATATATATATATATATATGTATTAAAATTACAGAAGCTTTACTTATTTTTTAATTAAAATATTTTAATCAACTTTTAGAGAGAGGAAGGAACAGAGAGACATCAATCAGTTGCCTCACACACCTGCCCCAACTGGGAATCAAACCTGCAACCTGGATATGTGCCCTGACTAGGGACTGAACCCACCAACTTTTGGTGTACAGGATGATGCTCCAACCAACTGGCTAGGGCCTTATGTGTATATTTTTGACCTGGCAAGTATTCAGTGTAAGGTTGGCAGAGCACTATATGCCAACATGTGGTTGGTTATAAAATTGATGGAGAATATAGAGTGGGCAATAATGAGAAGCCCATACTCAACAATCAAGAAGTTTTTAATGTTTTTTAAAAAGGCTTTATCCTGGAAGTTAGATTCTAAGAGTTAAGGATGCTAGTTTAAATTAAAAAAAAAAACTGATTTGAGAGAGGAAAGGAGAGAGACACAAACACATTAATTTGCTGTTCTACTTATTTATACATTCAGTGGTTGATTCTTGTTTGTGCCCTGACTTGGAATGGAACCCACAACCTTGGCATATTGGGACAAAGCTCTAACCAACTGGGCTACTTGGCCAGGGCAGGGATGCTAGTTCTAGAAAGTTTATGGCAAATTTGAGTCAGGGTACCTATTTCAGGAAGGAATTGGAGTGCAAGAAACCCTGTACCAGACTTGAGCTTAACATTTGCGACTGGGACTTTTTTAAAAAGCTCCCCCCCCCCCCATTAAATTAAATTTGCAAAGGCAGTTGCCCAGTTGTTAAAATTAAAATACCCCTGTTATGATGAGGTTAGTGGTAAGGATGACTCTGTGCTGAGTCTTAGAAAGGAAGATTGGAACTGCTTAAGTACCTGACATCTCAGATTAGGATTGAGACTACAATTAACTTCTAAAAGAGGATCAAGTGTTCTCAACTATGAGAGGAAGAATTATAGGCTTGGGAAGCATACTGTATCTGAGAATGGCAAATGTACTATGCCCCTCATATACTCATAATAGACTGTATTAGTCAGGATTCTGTAGAAAAAAATAGAGCAGATATAGATAGAAATGTATAAAAAGACATTTATTATGAAGGATTGACTCATCCTATCTAATAAAAGAGTAATATGCAAATTAGGCATCACTCTATGACAAAGATGGCCACCCCCATGGCCACAAGATGGTGGCGCCAGTCTGGCTCAGCCCCGCCACTGAAGTGGTCAGGGCTGTTAGTCAGGCAGGTGATGGGGGAGGCTGGGGGCCTGAGGGGCAGAGCTGGTGATCAGAGGGGGCAAGACGGAGATGGTGATTGGAGGGGTATGAAGGTGCCCTACCCAGGCATAAGGCCTGGGCCAGAGGCCTCAGGCCTGGGCAGGGGCAAGGCTGGAGATTGCAGGAACCTGGATTCCGCAGAGCCAGTGATTGGAGGGGCAGGGGCGGAGCCTGTGATCACAGGTGTCTGGGCACAGGTGGAGCCAGCAAAGCAGGAGTCAGGGGGTCCCTGCCCAGGCCTGCAGCCTTGGCCAGAGGCTGCCAGTGGAGCAAGGGCAGAGCTGGCAATGGCAGGGGGAAGAATCAGAATTGGTGATCGCAGAGGCCTGGGCTCCGTGAAGCCGGTGATCGGAAGAGTTTGGGGTCTTCTGCCCAGGCCTGCAGCCTCAGGCAGAGGTTACAGGCCTGGGCAGGGGTGGAGCTGGGATTGGAGGGGCAAGGGTGGAGCCAGTGATCAGAGTGAACTACAGAGGAAACACCTTTTCTGACTGCTCATTGGCTAAGCTCCCTGTATGCCACTGGTAATATTCTTAGTAACTTGGATAATAAGAATCCCTAAAGGTAATCTAGGGTTTTTCCACCACACTCCTGGAGAAAAAAAATGAAGGTCCACTGCTGGAGGGCTAAGAAATGTGATATCCTGCCCTAGCCGGTTTGGCTCATTGCATAATGCTTCAGCCTGCTGACTGCAGGGTCTGAGTTCAATTCCGACAAAGGGCATGTATCTAGGTTGCAGGCTCCTCCCTGGCTGGGGCCCAGGTCAGGGCATATGCAGGAGTCAACCAAATCAAAGTGTTCCCCTCACTTTGATGTCTCTCTCTGTTTTCCCCATCTCTTCCACATTCTCTAAAAATCAATGGAAACATATCCTCAGGTGAGGATAAAAAAGAAAGAAAGAAAGAAATGTCATATCCTATGAAAGACACATCTTGAAAATGCCTAAAGAAAGTTGAAATTTTTCGTGGTGAAGGGACTGGAGTCCGTGTTGATGAAAACACCTTGGTGGCTGTGGTGACTGGCAGTGGCTGCAGAAGTGGGGGTAATGGTGCTAGTGGCTTCCCTGATTAGCCTGGTCGCCTCCCACAAAGGGAGGCCAGACTGTGGCTTAGGCCTGCTCCCCAAGGAAATCAGGGATCGGGCCTAAACCATCAGTAGGACACCCCCTGAGGGCTCCCAATATGTGAGAGGGGGCAGGCTGGGCTGAGGAATGCACCCCCCTCAAGTGCACGAATTTTGTGCACCGAGCCCCTAGTGTAATTATAAAAGCTGAGAATTCCCATGATCTGCTGTCTGCAAGCTGGAGGCTTAGGGAAGCTGATAGTGTACTATTAATTCAAACACAAAGGCCTGAGAACCAAGGGAGTCAATGGCATAAACTACAGTCTGAGTCTGTAAGCCCAAGAACCAGGAGGATGGATGTTTAAGGGCAGGGGAAAATGGATGCTCTGTAGTAAGTGGAGCGTAATTCACCTTTCTTTTACCTTTTGCTCAGGCCCCCAGTGGACTGGATGATGCCCAGCTGTATTGGTGAGGATGATCTTCTTTACTCAGTTTACTAATTCAGATGCGAATCTCTTCCAGAAATACTCTCCCAAACACACTCAGAAGTCATGTCTATCTGTGCGTCCCTTAGTTCAGTCAAGTTTGACACATAAAAGTAACCATCACATGCCCTGGCCGGCTTGGCTCAGTGGATAGAGCATCGGCCTGGGGACTGAGGGGTCCCGGGTTCGATTCCAGCCAAGGGCACATGCCTGGTTGCAGGCTCAATCCCCAGTGGGGGGCATGCAGGAGGCAACCGATCGGTGATTCTCTCTCATCATTGATGTTTCTATCTCTCTCTCCTCCCTTCCTCTCTGAAACCAATAAAGAAATATATTTAAAAAAAAAAAAAGTAACCATCACACAGACATCGATAATGGACCATGAAGCCAAGATACAACTTTATACTCCCTCTCAGGATGTTGCTAACAATGGATCTCATTTGGCCAGCAAATATAGATCCACCTGCTATCCCTGTGACCAATAACAAAATAATAACAGCTACCATTTACTGAGTGTGCATCATGTGTCATGCACTAGGCTGCATTGTATCTCATCTGTTCCTTACAATAACCCTGAGAGGCAGATAATATTATTTTCCAATTTACCAATGAAGAAACAAACTTGCTTAGGTTTATACTGGGTGGTTAGGGCTGGGGGAGACACAGTTGTGATTAGAAACCAGATCTGTCTGATTGCAATCTGTGCATGACTACACCTGGAAAGTTTAGGGATTTAGCCTATACGAAGCTAAATACTTTGATTTACTTCTAGAGTATTTAATCTGTGTCTTGAAATTTCTCATACTGGAGTTAATTTTAGCTATGCACTTGAACCAGTTGTGCATCGTGGGTTGCACTATTTTGACATAAGAGGGCTACTTATGGAGAAGAAAAGTGCAAGGGCCAAATCTTTGATAAAAATAATTTCATCTCATTTGACCCTTGATTTGCTGGAAAACTAATCCTGAGAACCTGCAGCAATGGTGGGTTTGGGGAACCTTGGGGAGGATGCCATATCTCTTGGTGGCCTGACTTACTATGTCACTTGTCACTTTAAGTGTGATAACATTTTATTTTCTCTCTTATTCTACCATCCCTTTCCTTTCTTCTTAATCAAAAATTCCCTTTGGAATTTCTCATCAAAAATTGTTATTGGGTATATTAGTATATAGATAATTATTTATACAAGTATTAAACTTGGCCATATACTTTATTCACATCCATTAAGAAAGTGAGACCTGAATCATATTAAGTAATATTTTTATGCTCATCATTTTTACTTTCACACTTATCATAGGAAGGAATTATTTTTTAAAGATAAAGAAAAGAGTAAGGCAAAAATAAAACTTGTTGCTTATATGAATACTAGTGCTCTCTGAAACATAGTATTTTGTTTACATACTTCTAACAAATGTAATTAAGCATACATTAAAAAGGGCACAAGATGAGCTTTTCCATTGTGACTATATTAAGGATCATTTTATTTTAAAATGGAACTTTGAAGCTCATATGGATCTCAGCTTAAATCTTTTTTAAAAAAAATAATTTTATTGATTTTTTACAGAGAGAAGGGGAGAGAGATAGAGAGTTAGAAATATCAATGAGAGAGAAACATTGAACAGCTGTTGCCTCCTGCACACTCCCTACTGGGGATGTGCCCGCAACCAAGGTACATGCCCTTGATGGGAATCGAACCTGGGACCCTTCAGTCTGCAGGCCGATGCTCTGTCCACTGAGCCAAACCAGTCAGGACTCAGTTTAAATCTTGATGCCCTTTACACTTGTTTCAGGTTTGGGCAGAATTTTTGAATTTATTTTCAATTTAATTGGTGCAAACATCCAGGAAAATGTTCCCCTTCTACAACCTCATGGGTTAGAGCTGGGGACAGGGACAGCAGGGGCTAGTGGGAAGGGAACGTGAAGAACTTAACAAGAAGAACCTAACTTGAAGAACTATTGCTGGCTCTGGGTATAGGAAATCATAATGTAAAACAGAAACAAACCCAATTTGTGAAGTGAGAAACTTGTTTACCTAGGCTGTAATACATAATGACAATTCATTACTTTGTTCCTGGCCACTACGCTAGCATTTCACAGACCTAACCCAAACAAATAGAAGAGAAGAAAGGGGAATTAAATTAATTGAGAGGAAAAAGGATAGAGCAAGGAGGTAAGAGGGTGGAAAGAGAGAATCGAATGACCTAAATCCTAACCACTCCCTCCACATTGCTGTCCATTCTCCTTGGAGGCAGTAGGAAGTAATAACTACGTCCAGTAGATTTCATTATCCATTGCATCCTCTTTTGACGTCTTGGTTTGTCCTCTAGAAAGACCATAAAGGAGAATGCCAGTGAGTGGCAGTGGACATACTTAAGAAGACGCTCTGCGTACATGGCACTCTAATCTTTCCTCCTGATACTAGCTCCAGCTTCCTCCTCGCACGAAGCCAGGCAAGGCTCAGGGGGCCTCTGGTAGGGTGCCCACAGAGCCTAGTTTTCCCAGGACTGTCCTGCTTTCTGACATACTCACTGTAAGTAACCCTTCCACTTTCAAAACTGTCCCAGTTAGGATAAAGGATGTGAGCACCCATGCATGAGCCATGCTTGCTTGACACAGGCCTGCAGCCTCCTCTCTTCTTATTCCTCTGCCACCGTCAAGTCCACAGTTGGGAAACTGCTTCCAGTTTCCTGGACACAACTTGCTATTTCACCCTTCTTTTTCTTTATATATTTTATTGTTTTTTTACAGAAAGAAAGGGAGAGGGATAGTTAGAAACATCGATGACAGAGAAACATCGATCGGCTGCCTCCTGCACACCCCCTATTGGGCATGTGCCCGCAACCAAGGTACATGCCCTTGACTGGAATCAAACCTGGGACCGTCAGTCTGCAGGCCAACACTTTGTCCACTGAGCCAAACCGGTCAAGGCTTACCCTTCTTTTTGATGACTTCTCTGCTTCCTTAAAGTTTTATTACCTTACTGATAGCAATATCTCTGCCACATTAGTGTCTGTCTCCTTCTTAGACTATTAGTTCCTTGAAAATGGAGACTAGTTGGATTACATCCATATCACCAGTGTCTTCATTATATTCAGACATATTACATGCTCAAAAGAAGTTGGATGAATGAAGCATGACAAAATTATATACGTACATAAACTAGGACAGGAAGAATATAGGCAAAAGTGAAATTCATCATCACATTAGATTTTTGATGTCTCAGATGACTTAGTTTGTTTAAATACTGTTTTTAAAAAATATATTTTTATTGATTCCAGAGAGGAAGAGAGAGGTAGAGAGAGAGAGAAACATCAATGAGAGAATCATTGATCGACGGCCTCCTGCACACCCCCTATTGGGGATTGAGCCTGCAACCCAGGCATGTGCCCTTGATCGAAGTTGAACCTGGGACCTTTCAGTCCGCAGGCTGACGCTCTATCCACTGAGCCAAACCAGCCAAGGCTTAAATATTGTTTTCAAATAAAAATTTTTATTTTTTAAAATAGCAAGATTGTGTATAGTGTTATTTTGAAGGACTTAAAAATAGTTTAACTTTCAGTTACTTCTTAAAGGATGGACTCTGTTATTCTGAACACAGCAGATAGACAGGGCTTGCCACTTAGTGTGTTCCACTCAGTAAATGTTGATTGAATAATCACTGATTTATCATGAGTTAGAAGAAAAATGAGAAACTATAAAGAATGGAGATCTATGAAAACCTGTGATTCGCATAATTTTTTTTAGCTGAAGTGTAAAAGAAACCAATTAAGGTAAGGTGGTTGGATTGCACCATTCATTTCTTTGGTTGCTGGCTGGGCACTCAGAGGGTACTATCTATAAATTCTAATATATCAATTTTAACCAAGGAGAGTGGGGCTGCCCCTCCCAAGTTCCAGATGGCCCTCACTGCCCCTTTGTTATTGCATCATCTCCTTGTTCATTTTAATCTCATTTGGAGTTGGGGGAATAAAAATGTTGGGGTGCTGGGAAAGAAGTCCAGCACACAGTAATTTATTCTGCTAGGGAAATACACTGATGGTAATTATCAAATTAACAATTTGAAAATTGCAGGTATTTTTAAATGTTAGCTCATATATAAAACTTCTAAGAGGAGAGAAAGAAAGTTTTTATCAATCATGTGCCAGATTTGGTGAAATGCGTTTTCACATTTATTTTATGTTATACTATAAGTAATTATCACAACAGTTTTGATTTTTATCACCATTCTACACTTAGTAAGTGCCAGAGACTAGATCAGAATTCAGACCCAGTGGTCTACTTATATGACCAAAAGAGTTCTCTGCCATTGGGGATGTGTATCAAAGTGGTGGTTCTGTCTTGGAAAAATGACATTTGGAAAAGCTTTGAAGGTTGGAAGATATCATTCTTCACAGCATCAAAGAATCTCAACTATGATAATGAGTACCTGTTGTTCACATCACATGTTTGAGAACAGAGTATATTTCTGACAATTGGCGTAGAAACATTTAAAGTCTGGAATTTGCAACAAAAAATGGAAAATTAAAAATGTAGCCTAGCTTTAGTGGTGGTTGCATATTTATGATTTTTTGCGTTTTTCTATGTGTATATGATACTTCAATTTTCCAAAAGTTTATTTTTTAAAAGACTGATAAAATAGTTCTTGTAGATAAAGCAGGTTATATTTGAAGTCTGCATAAGCTTAGCAAGTCACATGACCACATCTCGATTCTTTTTTATCTGTGAAAAAGAATGATAATGAATGGAATAAGTTGCACCTGTCTTCCAAGAGATAAGTTTCTATATCTTTACTTGGTCAGTACATGGTTGAGTTTCTAATTTAGGTCTATTTGCCTCCCATTTCCATGGTAAGAAATTTAAAAAAAATGTTTCTTTCATTCCTGTATTTTAAAACAAATTTCCTGTGCTACTCAGAGCCTGCCAGTAACTCTCTCCCAATTCTACCTTTGTGCATAATCTCAGAATGATTTACAGAAAACAAATACCTTGCCTTCCCTTGGGTTTGGCTGGGGCAAATGAATCTATAAATGTTGTGGGACAATAGGAAAGGATATTGAAATATTTATAGACTTTTACAATGAAAATTAGCATTGAAAAGAAGTTATTTTACTCCCTTTGACATTTGGATGTGATATTCATCCAGAACTTAACCTCTCATTTGCTTGGCTATCCTGAAAATAAGGCACAAATTGGTCAAGTAGAAAACAGAGGGAAGGCATATACATACCAACAGTGGGTCTCATAAAGAATATATCAAGTTTAATAAAAAATAAATGTTAAACATTTAAAAAGTTCATTTATTGAAAATATAGAATTGGGAAGAGCTCAAGTGGCAGTGTAGTCAGGGTTCCTAAATTCACCTTGGAAATACAGTCTTATCACTGGTGTAAGCTGAATTATATCTCCACATTACGTCAGACTGCAGCCTAATTTGACTAGCTCATTTCATTAAATTCTTCTTGTCAAGATGTTATTTTGAAATTTTTCAAATATACAGGAGAGTTACAAAAGAGTACAATGAACACCCAAATACCCCTAACTTAATTCCACCAGTTATTAATTTTTACCATATTTCTGTGAGTGCTCTCTCTTTATATGTATGTGTTTGCTGAATCAATTGAAATTAACTTGCTGATATCACCCCTAAGTACCTTAGCCTGTGTCTCTTTAGAACAAGGACATCTCTTATATAACCACAATATCATCCCTGTACACAGGACATTTAACACTGATAAATAACAGCATGTAATATACAGCTCATAATCAAATGTCCTCAATTGTCACATTTTCTTTAATCATTTTTTTTGGACAAAGAATCAAATCAAAGATAAGCATAATCTATTTAGAAATCATGTTATCTTTTAATTTAGAATATTCTTCCTCTCCTCTTCTCTTCTCTATCTTTCATGAACGGACATACTTGAAGAGTCCAGGTCTGTTGTCTTGTAGCATGTTCTACAATCTAGATTTGTTTTCTCGTAATAGTTGAAGATGTTTGTAGGAAAAAATGCATGTGTATGTGCTGTGCATTCCTGTTGTTTTCCCCATACATGTTATGTTTTCCCATTTCTGAGACCTTGTTCACACAGACCATCTCTTTAATTACTGCCTTTCTCCCACCATATCTTTACAAGGCTCTGTTCAATATTTAATCTTGTCTAGGTGATTTCCCTAATGCCCTCCATCCTGAAATAATCTTTCAATATCCAGAATACTTTAGCTTTTCTTATTAGAATTTATTTTTAAGTTTGTATTATTATTTTTATTTATTCACATATTCTTTTTTTACCTTCTCTCCAATGAAAGCCTCCTAAGGGCGGACCTAATTTATCTAGATTCCCTGGACTTTAGCATGGTGGTTCACTAGGTAGGCAATCAATATGTATAGTTGTTGAGTGAATGACTAGATGGATGAATAAATGAACGAAAATGTTCTCTCTGTTTTCTGAGATACAATGAGTTGATTAAAATGTTTCTTTAAAAGGTTAAAATAATTTCTTCATAAGTGCATTTTCTGCATCCAGAGTAGTCTACTTAATTAAAAAAATAAGATTTTAGTTTTAATAAAATTCAAATATGTATATTATATGCTTTGGTATAAGCTATTTTATTTTATTTTATTTAATCTTTTTTTTATTGCTTAAAATATTACAATAAATGATAGATAAGTATTACAACAGATGATAGATAGATCTCCATTTTTTCCCCTTGCCCTTCCCCCCTCCTCCCTAACCCCCAGTGTCCTGTGTCCACTGATTATTCTCCTATGCATGCATGCAAGTCTTTCAGTTGATCTCTTAACTCCCTCCCAACCCTCCCCAGCCTTCCAGCTGTAGGATGATAGTCTGTTCAAGGCTGCTCTGTCTCTGTATTTGTTTATGTTTATCATTTTGTAATGGTTTTTATTATCCATAAATAAGTGAGATCATGTGGTATTTATCTTTCTCTGACTGGCTTATGTCACTTAGCATAATGCTCTCCAGTTCCATCCATGCTGTTGCAAATGGTAAGAATTCCTTCTTTTTTACAGCAGCATAGTATTCCATTGTGTAGCTATACCACAGTTTTCTAGTCCATTCATCTGCTGATGGGCACTTAGACTGTTTCCAAATCTTAGCTATGGTGAATTGTGCTGCTATGAACATAGGGATGCATAT
>PVJC01038773.1:0-16485 GCA_004026665.1 Murina feae | reverse complement strand
CTTGTCATTGCCAAGGCTGCTGGTGGATTTAATCACAGACTGCAGTGCCAGGCAGGAAGGAAAGCCCAGTCTGGCAGTCTGGCTGAATTGTGGAGATGGAGATCAGAAATCAAGACGGCTGGGATTTGCAGGATAGAGTGCCCAAGGGGAGAGCTGCACAGAGAGGATTCCAGAAGTCTCACAGGGTCCCCTTGAGTCTTTGGCTGAATATCAGTCTGTTCGCACAGGGTGAAATTCCAGCAGCCAGACAGAACAACTTTCGAAGAGAGAACAATTCCCAGGGCTGCAAATCTTTTGAGCTCCCTCCAGCCAGAGTTGAGAGATCTCACATGAGACATTCAGAAGAGACCCCAAAGGACAACACATTAGAAATAGAGTCAGCTTAGCCCTAGAATAGAGGCCACGCTAGACCTGCACCGAAAGACCAGGCCTGGAAAGGATAAAAATAATCTAGAAGTAACTTAACTGGCTGCGGAAAAAGTCCAAGACTTGTTTGAAGTGTACTTTCAACAATGTAAACAGGGCAAAGTTCACAATGTGTGTCATCCAATAAAAAAGTTACCAAATAGCCCTGGCTGGGTGGCTCAGCTGGAGCACCGTCTCATGCACCAAAAGGTTACAGGTTTGCTCCTCCGTCGGGGTGCGTGGGTATGGGGGCAACCGGTGGATATTTCTCTCTCATATCAATGTTTCTCTCTCTCTCTCTCTCTCTCTCTCTCTCTCTCTCTCTCTCTCCCCCTACCTTCCTCTCTCTCTAAAATCAATAAACATATCCTCGGGTGAGGCTTTAAAAAAATTACCAGATATACAAAAGCAAAGGAAACTGTAACCAAGAATCAAACCACTCAATTGAAAAGACCCAGAGTTGACAAAGAGGACAAGGACATTAAACAGCTGTTACAAACATGTTCAGGATGCTCAAGGACATAAATGCAAACATGAGCAAACTGCAGAGAAAGGTGGGAGATATAAGACAGATATCTTATAGTTCTCCAAGAGGAACGTCTAAAAATGAAATACACAGCACCAGAGAGGAAAACTGTACTGAAAGGGATTGCACAGATTGCAGCGGTTCTCAACCTGTGGGTCGCGACCCCTTTGGGGGTCAAACGACCCTTTCACAGGGGTCACCTAAATACATCCTGCATATCAGATATTTACATTAGGATTCATAACAGTAGCAACATTACAGTTATGAAACAGCAACGAAAGTAATTTTATGGTTGGGGGTCACCACAACATGAGGAACTGTATTAAAGGGTCACGGCATTAGGAAGGGTGAGAACCACTGCAATTAGAGGCTGCAGCTGAACGGACAGGAAATTGGGAGAAAGTGAAAGAATCTGTCCAAAGCGAAGCACAGGAGGGAAGCAATGCTGACCGTGAGCACGGAGCCTGAGGGGCCTGAGGAATAACATCAAGCGATTTGACATGTGTGGCTGGAGTCCAGAAAGGAGAGACAAGGAGTAACAGAAAAATATCTATTTGAAGAAGTAATGGCCAAATTTTTTTTTCAAATTTGATACAAACAATGGTGCAGATTCAAGAAGCTCAATAAATCCTAGTAGATTAAACAGACATACACACAAAACACATCAAGGCACATTATAACCAATTGCTGAAAACCAGTGATAAAGAGAACATCTAAAAAGCAGCCATGAGTGGGGAAATACATTACACACAGAGAATCAGAGATAAGAGTGACAGGCTTCTTGTCAGGAAGTGTGCAAGCCAGAAGGCAATGCAACAACACGCTGAAAGGAAAAAGCAAGCTGCCAATCCAGAATTCCATATTCAGAAAAACGACCCTTCAAAGAATAAAACACACTAATGAATTTTTTATGCAAACAAAAGCTTGGAGAACTAATTGCTAGCAGATCTGCACTTTAAGAAATGTTAAAGGAAGTTCTTCAGGTAAAAGGAAAATACTAGATGGAAATTTGGAAGTACATAAAGGCATGAAGAGCATCAGAAATGGTAAATGTGTGGGTAAATATGAAAGACATAGTCCTCATTTTAAAATTTTCCCTAAAAGACATTTACGGTTGAAGTAAACACACACACAGCTAATGTACTGTGGGGTTCGCAAAATCAGCAGAAGTAAAAACATGACAACAGTAGCTCAGAGGATGAGAGGGAACTATGGAAGCACATTGCTGTAAGGATCTGACATCTTTTGTGAAGCGGTACAATGTTACCTGATAGTACTTTGTAATAATAAATAAAAGATGCATATAGTAAACCCAGAGCAACTACTAAGAAAAATAAAACAAAGAAGTATAGTAAGTCAAGAGGAGGCATAAAGCAGAATTTTAAAAATCTCAATAAATCCAAAAGCAAGGAGGAAAAAGAGAGAATTGGGAACAAAGAACAGATGGGACAAATAGAAGAAAAACAGTTCCTTAGTAAGCTGGCAGATTTAAACCTGACCATACCAACAATTACAAAAAAGGTCTCAATCAGGGGTTGGCAAGCTATGGCCCACAGGCCAAATCTGGCTTGCCATCTGTTTTGGTACAAAGGCTAAGAATGGTTTTCACATTTTAAAATAATGTAAAAGAAAGCAAAAGAAGGATCATATAGCATGACACATGACATATAAAACGCAAATTGTAGTGTCCGTGTCCATAAATAAAGATTTATTGGAACACAGCCACGCTCACTCATTTGTGTATTGTCTAAGGCTGCTTTCACACTGCAATCAGAGTTGAGTAGTTACGACAGAGACTGCATGGCCAGCAAAGCCTAAAATATTTACTATCTGGTCTGATAAAGAAAAAGTTTGCCAATCCCTGCTTCAATGCCTAAATATAATACGTAGGGAGGTTGGAAGTGACAGGATGAGGGAAAGATATACTCTGCAAACACCAAGCAGAAGAAAGAATAGCTATATCAATATTGAAGGTAACTTTAGAACAAGGACTGTTACCAGGAATAAACAGGGACATTATAATGAGAAAAAGATCAATTCATCAAGAAGACATAACAATCCTGAACACTTACAATCTACTTACAGAGCTTCAAAATTCACGAGGCAAAAACTGATGCAACTAAAAAGAGATACAATTTCTCCACAATTACAGGTGGAGATTTCAACACGCCTCTGTCAATAATTGCTAGAACAAGTAGACAGAAAATTAGCAAGGATGCAGACAAACTGAATAATGCTATCAGCCTCCTGGCCCTGATGGCCATTTACAGAACACTGCTCCACCAACAGCACCTTCTATGCAAGTGCACACAGAATAGCTAGCAGGAAAGAATGTACTTGGAGCCACAACACCAGTCTCAATAAATTTCAAAGGATTAAAATCTTACAGAGAATGTTCTCTGGCCACAATGGGACTAAACTAGAAATCAATAATAGATCTCTGGAAAATCCCCAAAGCTGGCTCCATCACTGCCTGGCTGCGTGACCTGGGATCACCAGTGAGGTAAGCACAATTGTGGGCCCCTCTTCACAGGGCTGTTACATCTGCGCAAGTGCCCACGGGGCCCAAGGACAGTCAGCCTTTCTTATCTGACCCGCTTTGTCCTACCACCTGGGAGAGCGGTCAGGCTTCCTGCAGATGGTACAGCTCTGTGGGGCCTGAGAGGGCCTCCCAGGCCACACCTCCTCCAGCAGGTAATATTGAAAACAGCCCTGGCCCAATCGGTTGGGCCCAGATTGCTGGTTTGATTCCAGGTCAGGGCACATGCCCTGGTTGTGGGCTTGACGCCCCACCCCTGTAGAAGGCAGGAAATCGATGTTGCACTCTCGCATCAGTGTTTCTCCCTCTCCCTTCCTCTCTCTAAAAATCAATAAACGATTCTTTAAAAAAAATAATGAAAACAGTAGCTGCCCTTTGCTGAGCACACATGCACAGCACTGTGCAAGGCAGTGGGGTCGGGTGGAGAGGAGGATAAGAGAGGAATAATACAGCCTCCTACAAACCAAAACCAAAACCCAACACACACAAACCCCGTCTGATACCTCCTCTTCGGGAACTAAGTCTCTCCAAACCCACACCACCGGGCAATGTTGTCATTCATGTAAGACAAAATTATTCAGTGCCCAGCAGACACCAGACCACCTACACCCTGAAAATACAGCATGGCTGACCGGTGGTGGGATGGGGTGGGTGAGAAGAAGGGGCCACTCACCAAGACAGAGCAGGGGAGCCAATGGGGAGTTTGATTTCGGAATAAGGATGCGAGCTCCGTTTTGGACAAGTTCAGTTGTCCATCGGGCACCCAAGCAGGGTGAGTAATATGCCCACGTCCCCTGGGAAGCTGCTTGTTTAGGTGTGGAGCACTCTGGCGGTCGGATTGACGGAGGGAGGCCCCTGGTGTCAGTGGCCGAGATCAGGTGTCTGACAATGCAGCCCAGTCTCCACAACAGGGAAAATCCGGCCCGTGGTTATCCGAGCCTATCTCCTCGGTACATAAAAACCAAAGTATTTTTACATGGTTACAATAGAAACTGAAGTTTCTAGATTTTTAAAAAATCCTCACTCGACGATATTTTTCCATGGGTTTTTTGAGAGTGGAAGGGAAGGGGAGAGACAGAGGGAGAAACATCGACCGGTTACCTCCCACGTGAGCCCCAACTGAGGCACGTGCCCTTGGCCTGAATTGAACCCAGGACCCTATAGTTCGTGGGATACGCTCTACCCACTGAGCCAAACCGGCTAGGGTAAAACTGAAATTTCTAGAAATGCACCTATTACTTAGATTGAGGAAGAACTCGGGGCTGTTTTGTTTGAAACTTTGCCAAGAACTGCTCACCATTTTGGTAAATTGCATCTCTGACAGCACAGCCCTGCTCGTGGTACCTGAGTCACCAAGTCAAGACACTGGGACCAGCTGCATCCATAAACTGCCACCTTCATGTTTGTATTTGTACAAATGCACTCATTCACCGACTATTTCAGTGTCGTCTCAGGTGTTGACATAATTCTATTAGATGCCCTCACTTCCTGTGACTCTACACATGCGCATTACATGCAGGCACCTGACTGCTGCAGTCAGTCTTCCAGCTTCGTCCCACCCAGGCGATTATGCATCACTAGCCAGCTGTTTTATCATAAATCACTTCCCTTTTTCTCCTTCTGTATTACAATTAGGGCGTTTTATTGATTTGTTAAGTCACATTTATAGGTAGATAGATTACCCTTGAAATTCATCGGGGTGGAAAAGGGGATGTCACAGAACATTTGTTGTAAACAGGGCGTCACTGATGTGGAGGGAGGAAATCCATGAGATGCAAGGGTGAAATGAAACAGGAGGAAGCGCAGGTGGAAACTGGAAGGAATCAGCAAAGGGTCTCTGGGAGGAAGATGGTGAACAGCGGGTATTGGACAGATCAATAAAGGAGTCCCGTGTGACCCTGGGGGAGATCCAGATACTGGCTAGATCTGAGGTTTGGGGGCTTTTTGCCAAGAGGGCGTGAGGAAAGGACAACGGGACCTGAGGAGGAGCTGAGGACAGTGGCAAAGGAGCAGCCAAAGACACGCCTGGGAGCCTACGTAGGAGGACCAATGAGAAAGGAGGAAAGAGGAAGGTCCAAGGACTCATGTCCTGGAGTGACTGCAGGAGAGCCTGACCACTAACTCAGCTCAGAAACTGACTTCCATGGCAGAGCTGTGCTGAACGCTGACCAGCCCTTGGTGTGGCTGTAGGTGGCTGTGGCCCCACCGGACACTGGTGATGAGGAGCCCCAGCAGCGGGTCCTGGCCCGGTTGCTGCTACTGAGGTGGCAGCCAAGTCTGACAGGGTACTGGTACCTGCGCCCACCGCCCTGCCGCTGGCCCTGGCCTGCCCAACCATCAGGCCAGGGTCACTTTTAAAGATAATAACCACCTGTTGAAACACCTTTTGAATGAGCCAATGTGTGGGAGGACTCAGGGTGAAATGAGAGTGAGCTAGGTCAAAGGCTCCAGGGAGGGAGGGAGGGACTGGGGGCTTCCTGGTGACAGTGATGGGCAGGGGCAGGGACTGCCCAGGTGGGAAGCCAAAATGGCCTGCAAAGAGGAGGTCCCCAATTCCCCGCCAGACCTGGGACTAGGTCTCATGCCCTGTCATCCACCTCCTTACACATGTGCCTCCCCAGGCCTGTCTGGAGTGCACCTCCCCCTCTGTGGCCTGGACGCCTGTTTCAGTCTTTAGGACTCAGCCTGTCACCTCCTCAGAGGGGTCCCCACCCCAGACCCTGTTCTCTACTGCTCTCTCCCTACATCAGATTTGGTTCCTCACTATCACAGTGTTCATGCATCTCATACGTCATTACACTGAAAGTGCTAATGACTTTCACTTGGGGTGCAATGTAGGCAGAAGAAAGCCCCCCTCGCAAGATGTCTACCCCAATCCATGGAGCTTGTATGTTCCCTCACAGTGTAAATGGGTCTTTGCTGATGATCAAGCTAAGGGTCTTGAGATGGGGACATAACCCTGGATTGGCCGGGTGGGCCCAATGAAATCTCAGCAGAAGGAGGAGGTCAGAGACAGAAAGAGAGACTTGAAGATGTTTGCTCTGGCTTTGAAGATGGAGGCAGGGGTCATGGGCCAAAGCATGCGGGTGGTTCCTAAACGCTAGAAAAGATGGGCTCTCCCCAGAGCCTCCAGAAGAACCGGCCTGCGGACACCTTGATTTTAGTCAGTGAGATCCATTTCAAACTGCTGACCTCCAGAACCTTATGTTGCTTTAAGCCATTAAATTTGTGATTTTTGCAGGAGCACTAGGAAACAAATACAGAGTAGAAGACTTGAAATGAAGCAAATCCCAAAAGGTTGGGAAAAAGCCATCAGTCCTCAAAAGTTTCAAAGCCAGTGAACCAAGTGAATGGCAAACAAGGCCATGTGGTAGTTAGTCCCTCTTAGTTGGGAGAGAGAAACACCTGCTACCATTACGGTTAGTCTTGAGTTAAACAAGTTGGGAATTAGACAATATCTTTGGCACATACTCTTGGCATGAAATATGACATCTCTGTGTTTATGTATCTGTTTACTTGTTTATTCTTAACTCCTCTGCATCTCAAGAGCTGATTCTTCACCTGAGGGCCTGACCGAGTGACTGTGCAGGAATTCTGACAGGAGGTGCGGAAGAGGTGCTCTGTGAGAAGGCCTGATGCCTGGGACTGCCCCGGAGGAGTCACCAAGGGCCTAGGGAGCAGGGCTGGGCTCAGGCAGCCCAAGGGCTGGCTGGTGGGAGTGGCACCCGGGCGGCTTGGCCCTGCCCTGCCTCTAGCTGAATGCATGCTCTCTAGTAAATCTCCCCTTCTCTCTGGGTCTGCCTTCTAACAAGCCAGGAGAACATTCTCTTCCCTACGCATTCTCCTCAGGTTTCTGTGGGTCTAATGAGGAAAAGGAGGTAAGAAGAGTTATATGATCTGCAACGAAGTCCAGGTGCTACTTGGAAGACAGGGAGCAAACTCAAGTGCTTATGGAGGCCAGGCCAGATGTGACTGAAGGGGAGCGGGGATGAGTCCAAAGGAACAGACAGCAACGCCAGGTGGAAATGCCAGCTGAGAGCCATCAGAGCTGAATTTTCTAGAAGGGAAATCTGGATTTGTGAGTGAGTTTGCCCAATGTTTACATGTTGCCAACTAATTTTTAAAAATTTAAACTGTGGGCCAGACACCATAAGTTGGTGTCTGCTCTCTAACATGTAGCTTCTCAGAGTTTATCCAAGCTACCGGGTCTCCATAGGACTTGAGGGACCAGGTGTCCCTGTCTGGGCCTTGGCCTCAGGATAATGAAGGATGTCCTGGCTCAAGAATTCTGTCTTTGTGATCACCATAGCAATGTCTGAGCCAGCGACAGCACTGATACTTTGTGACCCCTCATGTCAGTAGAGGCACTTTTCTGTAATAGCCTCACTGAATCCTTACACCCTGAGCCATGGGCATTTTTATCCCCATTTTCCAGATGAGGAGACTGGGGCATGAAGAGGAAATATGCCCTATCCAAGATCACACAGTTAGTGAATGGTAGAGCTGGGGCTCAGCTCTCCCCACCCTGTTCCCTGGCACACAGCTGGCAGTGGGGACTAGGGATCCAACCAGGCCTCAGAGTGACCCCTCCCAGGCCCAGGCAGCAGACAGAAAGCCTCTCACCAGACTCCGCTGACGCAGCGAGTGGACAGCGCCCGGGGCATGATCTCCGAGCCCTGCTGCATGAAGCCCCCGACAGGGAACCAGAGGCTGTTGCCCAGCGTGTACTGGTTCTCTAGGATGTGGGGGCGTGCCCGCAGGCATGGGTGTGGGTTATACCACTCGTAGGGGCTCAGCCTGCAGAGAGAGAGACGTGATGGGGACATAGGAAAGGGACCGAGGGAGCGGGGCAGGGGCGGGGGGGGGGGGGGGGGGGGGGGGGGGGGGGGGGAGAGAAACAGGAACGAGACAGAGCAACGTGATCAGGAGATTGTGGAAGAGATAGGAAATGGAGGGAAAAGAGACCAAGATATGAACAGAGACACACACACACACACACACACACACACACACGAGAAGAGATGGGAAGAGAAGCACATTGAAAGAGGGGGGCAGAGAGACACACACCGAGATGGAGAGATGCAGAGAAGAGGCAGAAAGAGACAGAGAAACAGAGAAAGACAGAATGGGAAGGGGAGCAGCCCAGAGAGAGGGCCACAGAGCAAGTCAGAGCCACAGGGTGAAATGCAGAGACAGGGCCAGGACAGGAGAAGGAGGGCACAGGGAATCCAAGGCCCCAGGTGGAGGCCGAGGATGGAGCAGACAGAAGACAGAATGTGCAGGTCAGTCATGAGCCCCAGTTCAGGCCTCCTCCCTGCCCCCTCTTCCCGGGCAGCAGGCAAGTGGGCTCACCTGGCAGCCAGGAACAGGATGCAGCTGACGGCCAGGTAGGCAAGAAGCATGAAGAGCCACACTGCAGGGGAGAAGGGGTCCAGGAAGGAGAAGTAGCCAGGCTTGCGCCCCTGTGGGGAGAGGGAGTGAGACCCCAGCAACCCTGACCTGAGCTGAATGCCAACCTCTGCTCCCCCCACCAGCGGCCCATGAGCCCAACTGGCCCTGCCCAGGTCCAGCCCCTGCCTCCAGCCTCCATGTGTCCACGGGAACCGTACCATGTGCACTCGGTAGAGGATGCTGATCCCCAGGGTCATGAAGGGTTTGGAGAAGTCGATGACCTTTTCCCGCTCGGCTGTGATGGTGAATGCAGCCACAGCCAGGTCTGCCTTCTGCTGAGGAGAAGCAGGGCGGGGCAGAGGGGTGGGTAGGGAGGCAGATGGGCAGTCAGGGAGAAACGCACGGAGAGCAACTAAGAGAGAATATCAGAAGCTGAATGAGGCCAGGAGACGAGGATAGGAGGGGACAGGAGCCTGGACCCTCGTCACCCCACGTCTGCTGGAAGAAGCTCCTGAGGCCTGTTTCCTGCCCAGCTGCCCTGCCCCTGTCAGGCCTTCCCACTCCCGCAGAATTCACCACTAACGTGCTGCTTTATAAAACCTGCCATTGATCCTCACCCCCCACTCCAGGGTCCTGGAGAGAACCTGGGATTGGAGTTGAGATGCTTGCACACCGACCCACTCAGGACCCTCTGGGGGGCTTGGCTTCTTCTGTCTTAGTTCAACAGGCAACATCTGTCACATGCTTCCTCTGTGCCAGGCTCCATGCCAGACAGCACTGCATAGAGATCACCCCATGTACTCCTTCCACCAGTTCCCTCAGGGCCACTACTAGCCCTGTTCTGTGGATGGGGAAACTGAGTCTCAGGGGGGCAAGGCACTAGCGAGTAAAGGCAAGAGCTATGGCCTCTACTCTCCTGCCCCTGGTGGGCACTAGCAGCAGGTCCAGTGCCCAGCTCAACTGAGATCCTGACTTCGGGAGAGCAGAGCTGGAGTTGAGGTCTAACATGGGGAAGGGTGGGGGTGGGGCCAGGTGAGACAGAGTGAAGGTTGGGGCTGGCACACCTGGAATCCCTGTTCCAAAAGGGCCATCTCCCTCTGGCCCAAGTGGACATTAGCTGACCTTTGGCTGAGAGCAGACACAGGCTGGGGAAAAACCTGGCACTTCTCATACCCTCCTCTCACCCCCCAGAGACACGCACACACACACCCTGCACATGTGAGCACCGTGCAGTCTACACCGCCACCACTGTGAGCTCACCATGCCACACCCACACAGGCTGACCAGTGACGCACCACTCACACAGACGCAGGCAGACAGATGCATGCCCTGTACACAAGGGTGGGGAGGAGTGGAGACACACGGGAGAGCAGACATTGCCAGAGGCAGGCGCCCACACTCTCATATGTGGCCCTCACATGCGTACATACATGGACAGCCAAGCAGGGCAGGGGGCTGGAAGGACCAGGTGCGAAGCGAGGATCCCCAGCTCTGCCCTGAGCTTTGGGTGACTTCAGGCAGGGGCTTCTACATCTATGGGCCTCTGTAAAATGGGGGTGAGGGCTGGGACCCAGCACCCAGGATGTCCCTTCCAGGCATAATGACTCCAAGCAGAGACCTCCCTCTGAGGCTGAACTAGGAATCAAGGTCCTGGACCTCTGGCTCAGGGTGATATGCACTCAGCCCACAGGAGCTGAGACTGAGAGCACATGAGGTAATATAGGCCCTGGCAGGATCCAGGTGGCGAGAGGTGCAGGTCCAAAAGATAACCACAGACAGAGAGAGGTGGCACAGGCTGGAAACAAAACCAAGGTCAAGGAGAGAGCTCATAGGCCCAGAATGAAATGCAGGGTCAGGCCTCAAAGACAATGTGATGACAGAGAGAGAGGACAGACCCAAAAGCTAAACCAAGAGAGGAGAGAGATGGCACAAACCAGCAACTAACCCAGGCCAAGGGAACGGTGGCACTGCCACAGTGTGATTGAGAAGCATAGCAGCACAGCCCCAAGCAGGATTCAGAGGCAGTGGCGTGTGCAGGGCCCAGAACACGGCTGGATTTGGAGAATACCCTTAGGAATCCCTAGTTGTTGAGAGTAAGGAGCGTTTCCTCCTTTCTTGTGCCACTTTTATGACTCACATGTGAATTATTAAGAATAATCACAACTAATACAGGAAGCCAATTATTTTTATGCACCCAGGGAAGCTGTGTCCTGGCAAGGCCCTCCTGGGGGCCCGAGTACCCATTTCAGAAAGCAGGGGGCAGTGGCATTTCAGAGAAGGGGTCCAAAGGCCCCAGAGGTCCCCAGGCCAGGCACTCAGGAGCCCGCTTCCCAAGGCCTGTAGGGCTCCGGCTCCTTCTGTCCCATCCCTGGCTTGATCACCAGCCTCCTCACCCACTCCTGAGACCTGGCCTCAGGCCAAACCCTGGGCGCCTGCTTCTCTTTCCTGCATCTCCATGTCTCCTCCCATGGCAAGGGCAGCTGCTCTGCTTCTAAGGCACTCCTTCGATCTGCCCACTTCTCTCCACCTCCACCCTCAGGCCCAGACCACCCGTCTTTCTCCTGACAACAGCATCAGCCTCACTGGCTTCCCTATGGCCACTCATAACCTCCAATCCAAAGGGGGAGGCCCTGCTTAAACCCATCGGTGGCTTCCCGCTACACCTAGGACCAAACCCTTTCACAGCCAAGAGTCTACATGATCTGAAACTCATCTGCCCACTGGCCTCCCCTCATGGCCTTTCCCCTCACCTACTCGCCTCCAGTCCACAGTGGCTGCTTTTTGCTCTTCAACACAGCAGGCTCAGGCCTCTGCACATGCTCCTCCCCTGCTCTTCCTCACCATTTGAGGCTTCGCTCATAGCTCACCCCTATGGCCCACCCCACAATACCCTCCAAGCCATACTTGCCCCACCCATGGTCCTCTCTCTCTCATTGCCATTACCCTGTTTTACATCCTTCTTAGCACTACTGGAGGAGACCCTGTTTGCTTATTAATGGACTGTCTTCCTTAAATTACAAGCTCCTTGCCTATCTGGTTAGAGGTGCAGCCCAGAGCCTACACAGAGTAGGTTCCCAACATAATGACATACTGCTTGCTTCTGACCAAGTCCAGCCTCTCTGAATAAACCAAGGCTGCTCTGGCTCCCCACCGAATTCCTGGGCCTCTGGCTAACCCTTCCTCCCCCCCTACCACCCCAACCCCTTGCCAGCTACTTTCTGGCCTCTGCACCTGAGAGCATGCCACTCCCACACCTCACTCAGCCCTGCAGAACTGGCCCCACCCACCCCTCCAGGGCTCCCTGTAGCCTTCCTTCCTCTGTTGTGCCTTCCGTGCCACCCCTTGATCTCAGCATTTAGCTAAGTTGGGAAACTATCTGTTAGTGTCTCTGCCTCTGCTACTGAACATTCAAAGGCAGGGCCAGCTGACTCCTGTCTCCTCGGCTGAAAGCCCAGGAATGTCACATTTCCTGAGGGAGCGGCCTCCCAGAGACTCCCAGACAGAAACCTCTCCTTCCTGGGCCTGAGGAACCTCACACAGGTCCAGAGGCTCACACTGACAGCATCTGCCCCGGGCCCAGAGCACCAGGGTTCTCTCTCTCTGGAGTGTCTTCTTTAGTCTCAGAGCAACCTTTATGTAGAGGGACTGGCATGGATGCCATTTTACAGATGAAGAAACTGAGGCCTGGCTGGTGTGGCTCGGTGGTTGAGCATTGACCTATGAATCGGGAGGTCCCTATTCAATTCCTAGTCAGGGCACATGCCTGGATTGTGGGCTCAATCTCCAGTTGGGGGTGTGCAGGAGGCAGCTGATCAATGATTCTCTCTCATCATTGATGTTTCTATCTCTCCCTCTCTCTTCCTCTCTAAAACCAATAAAAAATATATATTTTTAGCCCTGACCGGTTTGGCTCAGTGGATAGAGCATCGGCCTGCGGACTGAAGGGTCCCAGGTTCGATTCTGCTCAGGGGCATGTACCTTGGTTGTGGGCACATCCCCAGTGGGAGGTGTGCAGGAGGCAGCTGATCGATGTTTCTCTCTCATCGATGTTTCTAACTCACTATATCTCTCCCTTCCTCTCTGTAAAAAAATCAATAAAATATTTAAAAATACATATATATATATATTTTTAAAAAGAAACCCAGGCATGATGAAGGTAAGGAAGGACCCCAGAATTCAGAACCACTCATGTTCTGAGGGGGCTTCACCTATCAGCTGCTCCCGCCTCGCCTTCCACCCTCAAGGCATCTGAGATCAGGGTGCAGGTGTGTGAGTCCTCCCTGCTCCCAGGGAGCCCAGAAATGAGAGTCGAGTGATGAGAGGAAGGGCAAATCCTGCCTCCACCTTCCTCCTCATGAGGTCTCTGGCAGGGGCCTGGGGCATCCTTGACACCCCTCCTTCCTCTCTGCATCTATCCTCAAGCCCTCCTGATTTCACACCCCAAACACCTTTGGAATCAAGTTGCTTCCCTCTGCCTCCACTGCCCCTGCCCAAATAACATCTCTCTGCTTCCCTAGACACCCAACAGGTAGCCTGAGGAACCCCAGAAACTATCACCGAGTCACACCAGCCCCTGCTTAAACGTTGTAGTAACCTTCGTTCTTCTTATAGACTCAGCCAAGGTGCTTCTCAGCCAGCCCCGAGGCCTAGCGCCCTCCAGCCCCTACCTCAGCAGCCTTATCCCCCACCTCTGTAGATAAAATGTTTGTGTTCCCCCAAAACTCATGTTGAAATCTTAATGTGATGGTATTTGGGAGGGGGCCTTTGGGAGGTGATTAGGGCATGAAGTGGAGCCCTCACGATTGGGATTAGTGTCTTTACAAAAGAGGCCCCAGAGGGCTCCCTTACCCCTTCTGCCATGTGAGGACACAGTCGCCTGTGAGCCCTCACCAGACACCAAATCTGCAAGCACCGTGATCTTGCACTTCCCAGCCTCTAGAACTGTGACAAATAAATGTCCACAAGCCACCTAGTTTATAGTATTTTGCTACAGCAGCCTGAATGGACTGAGATACCCACCATCTCACCCCACCTTCCTGTTCATTCATTCATTCATTCAATTACCTGCTCAACATGTACTTTCGGAACACCCACCACTGGCTACTCACAGTTCTAGCTTTGGGAAATCAGCGATGAGAATATATATATATATTACGTAAAGTGTCCCCTTGGGAGTTCAACCTACCTGCAGTTCGATCACTCACTGTGATGTGTGCTGACCACCAGGGGGGCAGTGTCGAATGAAGGAAGGCCCCACAGGCACCTGGCAGCAGGGGAAGGGAGGCCCTGGCTGGCAGCCGGCAGCTGCTAGGGACCTTACCAATGCACAAATTTCGTGCACTGGGCCTCTAGGATTAACATATAACATCAAGTAGCAACAAACGCTATGAAGAGAAATAAAGCAGGGCAGCACAATCCAGACTGCCATCCACTCCACTGCAGGGAGATCTTGGTACCGGTGGGAAGGAAGTGCAGGAGCCAGGTGTGAGAGGACCTGGGGAGAAAGTTCTGGGCTGTGGGGCAGCAGGCACAGACCCTGAGGTGGGGAGTGACTTGCAGTGCTGGGTGGCTGGGGCAGAATTGGAGGCATGAAACATGCAACACAGCAGGACTAGGTCAGACAGGGTCTTGCAGTCCATGGTAAGGGGACTGTTACTCCAAGGGTAACAGGACATCCCATCGGAGCATGATGTGATCTGGCCCCGTGAGAATAGACATAGGAGCAAGAATGAAAGTGGGGGGGAGGGGTTGGCAGGGAGTGAATTACAATGGACATGGAGATGCTGGGAGTAGGGCTAAGTGGTGGCAGGGAGAGGTGGTCAGATATAGATTTCATTCAGTGGAGAGAGATTATTTTTAAAAGTATTTTAAATTGATTTTAGAGAGGGAGGAAGGGGAGGGGAGGGAGAAAGATAGATAAATAGAGAAATGTAACATTGATTGGCTGCCTCCTACAAGCCCCTACTAGGGATCAAGTCCAAAACCTGGGCATGTGCCCTGACTAGGTTTCTGGGTTTCCAGAGACCTCTCGGTGCGTGGGACCATACTCAACCAACTGAGCCACAGCGACCAAGGCCAGACAGGTTCTTAAATGCTCCAAGTTCCTTCCAGTCTCTGCTCACCTTTAGAACTCTTTTCCACCTCCTCCTCTTCCCCCTTCATTTCCCAGCAGACACCTATTTCTTAGAGGAGACTTCCTCCCCAAGGGGGCCTGACAGTAGATTAATCCTTACAGTGAAATCAGGAAAAATTCAAATGATGAGCCACCTGTAGAATGATAGGGTTGCTGTCTAAATGCCTAAAAGCCAACCAAACCACCTGTGACTGTTCCCTGTCCCCTCCCCCTGCTCCCTGCCCCCCATCCCCCCTCCCCCCCCAAACCCACCCTCTACACCAGCTCTGGGCAAACTGTGCTTCTGCTTTGCCGGGGCTCCCTCCCAGCCTTTGCCAAGAGGGGGCACTAGAGGGAGGCTGCAGGCTGCAGGCTCGGGGAGGGAGAAGAAATCTGCTCCTTCCTGCCTACTCTCAGGTCCCCATCTTCCTTTCTGCATCCACAGCAGCGGTTCTTCCCAGGCAGCAGAGGAATCCAGTTTGTAGCTTCTTAACACTTGCAGAACCAGCCTGAGCTGGGGATGCCAGAGCTGGTTGTCAAGTGCAACACCCCCACCCCCATTTCTAGTAGTTTCTTCATTCCTTCAGAACTAGGGATAGAGCCACCTCCTTCCTTATTTCCTCCATGACACTAGACAGCAAGGCGAGGCCAAGTCCAGCCCACCTGCCTGGTTTTGTAAATAAAAGTTTATTGGACACAGCCATGCCCACTTGTCTATGACTGCTTTCCCTACAACAGAATAGCTGAGTAGTTGTGACAATATGGCCCCAAAGCCAAAAGTATTTACTATCTGGCCTTTTAGAGAAAAAGCTTGCTGCCTCCAGCCCCCTTTCTCTGAGTCTCCAGTAAGCTGACAGCAGCTTGCCTCGGCTCTCTGTTGCTTTTTCTATCCTGGCCCTTCCTTGTTTCACTGCCCCAGCTTTAATAAAGAAAGAAAAAGTTTGCTGATCCCTGCCTTGGACTTCAACTTTATCCTCCCAGCTACTTAGTGAACAATGTGATTCTTAGTAATTCTCTTCATTCAAATATCTGGCATGGCTTGTCCCTGGCAGGATCCTGACTGATGCAAAAGTGATGACACCCAGGTCCCATGAGTGCTCAGGTCACATGGCCACTCACTGCCCAAGGGCAGCTGTTTGGTCTGTAGGAGGGCCCAGTAAGGAGAGAGCATGATTTGCTCCAAACCCTAGCGGTCTAAGCTGTGAGTCTCCTCTTGATGGCTGCATTCCTGCCAGCCACCAGCTCTCTTCACATCCCTGGATCTGCTAGGTCAGCAGCCCATGTGGCAGACTGGCTTGCACAGAGCCGGCTCCTGGCCTCCCTCACAATGAAAAGCCGAATGGGTTGTTTAGTAGATGGACCGAAGTAGCACACTCAACTCAGACTGCCCAAATTAAAAACACACACCAAACACCGCCAGTACCAGCCTCCGAGTTCTGCATTTCAGCTCAGTTTGGGCCCCTTGTCTGAGTTCTAAGTTTTAATCTTTCCAACTTCTTCTTTTTTAAAATA